>CAJVPM010001712.1:0-11344 GCA_910592325.1 Scutellospora calospora | reverse complement strand
TATTTTAAAATTGAGAATCGATTCTAGATTCGATTAACGATTAATTCGATTAACATAGAATCGATTCCCACCCCTAAGCCAGAGCTGTAGCTTCAGAGGCCAAGTTGAGCTATTAAGCTGAATACAGTAAAAACCCTGTTTAGAGTGCTTAAATAAATGCTTAACGTTAATACTGCATAATTTTTTTTCTTGCACCGGTATTTTTTTGGGGGGGATTTACAAATGAAGGCCCAAAAATGTAAAATAATTACATATAAGGGCCCTATTTTAACAGTTTTTACTATATCTCATGACACCGTCAATGAAATTTGACAATTTTGATACCATTCGAATCGTCTCATTAAGACGCATTGAATGGTAACAAAATCGCAAAATTTTAATTACTGGATTACGAGTTATTTAACATTTGCTAGAGTCTCTTTAAATAGTAATATCTTGTTTCTGTCATTAAAATTTGGCGGTTTTAGTACCAGTCGATCTGTCTCGACGAGACGATTCGAATGGTATCAAGATCGCTAAATTTCGTTTACTGTATCGTGAGATATAGTAAAATTTGTTAAAATAGGGCCCCTATATGTAATTATTTTACATTATTGGGCTCTTATTTGTAAATTCCCCTTTTTTTAAAAAAAGATTAGTCCATTAATGTTTTGGTTCTGTTTCACAGTTATTGGCTATTTAAATCTCTAATAATTCATTGGCTAGCTGAGGAATTCAAATCAATCATATGATATTGGTTATCGAGGTTAGCAAATTATATAATATACTTTTTTTTATTAATTGTAAATTTGATATTTTAACTGGTCTCAAGACCAAGGATTGAATGACAGTGAGACTGTTAAAAGACTACACCCTACTCAGTCTTTTCGGAACCTGTGTATACTTTAAATTATTTCATTTAGTGAGCAAGAATAATATGATGTATAAAGTCATGTCAGTTAAATAAATAATTTACAATTTGCAATTTGAATATAAATTATTAGTGTATCCGTTTCTGGTGTTAGCTCAACTGTGTTGCGCAGCTATTTTATGTGGTAAACAGCAATTACGTATATATTCTAGTATACAAATAAGTATAACGAATTTATATTTTATTATACGCATTTTTGTTATACTACTCAACTTCTTTTGTAGTTCAGACTATACATTACCTACCAAAAAAACTAAATCCTAATAACACAAATTGAGCCCTTTAAGTTTATTAATTAAAAGTTTGCAAAAACAAAAGTATTCTCTCGAAATATGGAAAATTAACAAATAAGTGTAGATTTTGTAAAAAAGCGAAATATCAAAAATGCTACTACTTATATTAATGTGTTTGAATAAGATATTTTAAATGACAAATCTTGTATCAAAAAACGGATTCCAATATTATTTAGTAGATTTAAAAAATTAAGTCTGTACTAATTCAAGAAAGATTATGATTAAATAAAATAATATTAAACTTATTAAAAAGTAATATTACGTTTTTCACAGAAAGCAATGGAAGCTTCTAATTTTTTTCTTGCTGCAAGTTTAATCCAATTGATACCCTCTTCCTCATTTTTATCAATGCCTTTACCATGATAGTACATTAACCCTAAATTATGCATTGAAGCTTCATGACCTTGATTCGATGCTTTAATGAAATATTCTGTTGCAATTTCTGGCTTTGTTTTAGAAATACAAATTGCATACATATATTGCGCTTCTACTATATTCGCTTCGTCTGCAGCTTCTTTAAAAGATTCAGTGGCAAGTTGAATTCGTACTTTGTCTGTATATGAAAAAGTAATTAACTTGTGATAAAGATAATAACCTTTCCAATATTTTGCCGTGAAATCATTGGATTCAGCAAATGATTTAATCGTTTCCCAAGCTTTCTCTTTAGATCCATTTTTGCTCCTTGTTTGTCTAATTGCTTCTTCTAATGAAAATGTTCCACTAACTGGTTCACTAACTGATTGCGTTGTAATATTGTTATTTGTAGTGATAGTCTCATTTATTTTTCTAAGTTTTCTATGCACTTCATTTAAACTTGGGCGGTCTATCGGTTTATAACTAGTGGCTAAGAAAAAAAAAATAATAATAATAAATTAAATTAATCCATTATATAAGTATTTCCTAAATATTTTTTAAAAATTTTTAACCTTCAAATACAAGTTCTTTCCATTTATTTGGCACATCGTTACTTGAGAATTCTAAATTCATCGCATTATCTAATATTTTTTGACTGATTGCAAGAATCGTAAGATTAGTTTCAAAGAAAGGAACTTTTTGTTCTGCAATTTCCCATAAAAGCATTCCGAAGCTATATGATTTTTTTTTTTAAAAAAAAAAAAAATAGTATTAATTTCGATTCCTTAGTAAATACTAATTAGATTCTTTAGCAAATATGAATTATTTCAAATTTACCTAAACACTTCACATTTTGAAGTATAACTTGTTTTTTGATGATCTTTGATCTTTTCTGGTGCCATATATCGAACGTAATCCATAGAAAGATCAATGCTTCTTGTTGCTTTAGTAAATCCACGACTCAATCCAAAGTTTGCGAGTTTTGCACGTTCTGTATAATCTATCATTACATTCTCACTTCTTACGTCATGATGATAGATTTTAAGTGCTTCAAGAAAACAAAGTCCACGTGCTATTTCTAAAGCAAATTTAGTTCTAATAGCAATATCAGGATTTTTGGCTTGATAATATTCACGCAAGTTTCCATATTTGGCCCATTCAGTAACGAGAAACTTTTTATTGTTAATTGTAACAAGACCAAAATATTGAATGATGTCTCGTGACTCATTGATAATTTTCAAGAGCCCGATTTGAAGTTCAAGATTTTGTATTTGCTTGTTTGTTTCTGTATCTATTTCTTTAAGCGCTACCTCAGTATCACTATGAAGTTTGTAATACCATTTTTGAACTTTGCCACGAATTTCATCTGGTGTAGTAAAATCCTCAGGATTAAGAAGAGCCTTATCGATGAGTTCTTTATTAATAAGATCTTGACCTTCTGACTTGTCAAATGCATCTTTGCACTTTGTGAACATTTCAATATTTTGTATGGATGATGAAAGGCTTAGCATTAATTCTTTCATATCCTCCATATCCTTATTTAATGCAATAGATTCTTTTCTATTTATTGCTAATTGTAAATTTGCACCAATATTTAATGCAAAATTTAATGATTTCATATAACGATCGAATTCAGAAGTAATTTCTTCAAAAGTTTGCTTAATAGAATTTGATTGTATAAATTTTTGAAATTTACTGAGATTTTGAATTTCTTTTATAAAATTTTCAATTCTTTTCATTACAAATTTAAAATTTCTTAAAGTTATATTATTCTCTTTAGTAAAAAATGTAGTAATTTCAGGAAAATCTTTTGCGTAAACTTCTAATTTATTTATTGAAGCTAATGCATCTTGAACTCTAATAATTAACATACCACAAATTCTTCTATTATACTTTGCATCTTGATATAATTTTATGAGTCCACAAGCTAGCTCACCTAT
The DNA here is from genome assembly GCA_910592325.1 of Scutellospora calospora. Lineage (NCBI taxonomy): Eukaryota > Fungi > Glomeromycota > Glomeromycetes > Diversisporales > Gigasporaceae > Scutellospora > Scutellospora calospora. The sequence goes on along the minus strand of CAJVPM010001712.1, from coordinate 7,847 downwards.
TTCTCCAAATAAAGGGAGGAATTGGATAGCAGGAATGATTGTTCCTGAGGCAGTTTCTACAATTTCTAAAGTACCATTAAAAAATGGTTCTGTGTCAACGAATACTTGTGCCATGGTTTCGATTTTATTCTCTTCAGAAACAATTTGTTCTGATTCAGAAACCAATACATTCGTTTCGATATTTTCCATATTACGTTTTCTTTTTTATTTTATCAAGTTACGGAGTAAAATCTCAGAAATTTCTAATTTATTACCTCATTTAACTTCTATTACATGTGTGTCACGAGAAGGAAATACCAAAAATTTGTCCTACTCCAGAGTACTACAGACCAATGCCCAATGTAGTGTTTTAATTTATTTGCCAATTAAAATAAAATAATCTATTTATAGAATTAAAAATTGACGTATACTTTAAAAAAAAAAAAGATCCAAAAAATCAAACCTTTATAAATAAAGAATTAAGTTATTTTTAAATATAGCAAATTTTAAATAACATAACTAAAATCATATAGTTATTAAAACTCAAGTTTGATAGCTTGAGTTCTTGTAAGTATTTAGACTAAATTTGCATAATTAACGGGAGTTTCATAATTAATTTGTGAGCATCTAATTTCATCTTTAGTCAATTCTTATTTATTTAATAATTTTTACTATCAATGCGGTTTTAAAACTATTTTGAACTACTATTACATTCATACCCCATTTCTTTCTCTTACTTAATTGCAAGTTTGATTTTTAAACTCCTACTTATTTCTATTTTCGGAATACGCCATTTTTTCCGAAACCCCAATTATAATACCGGTATGTCTAATTATTCCTTGCGCGAGTTCTTTTGCTAGTTAATATTTTTACCATTACTTTTTTTTACAATAATACGAAGTATCAAATATTTATAATTAATATTTATAATTTAACATTTAAACTAAAAAGTTTAGGTTTTAAAACCTTTTTTAATTCATTTGCTGTTTTTTGATCGAGTTGCTCGGACCTTAAATCAATTTTTCGTATAGATGCATTGGTTTCTAAAGCTTTAACTAAAGCTTTTGCAATTTGAGAATTAATATAATTTTTACTTAGATCTAACTCGATAAGTTTTTGGTTTACGCCTAAAGCTTCAACCAAAACTAACCCAATTTCAGGTTTAAATATGGTTTCAATTAGAAATAAATGTGTAATCGTGTTGTTGTTTTTTAAAGTCCTTGCCAAAGATCTTGCTTCATCCATATCAAATTCTCTATAACTTAGATTAAGTTTAGCGAGTGTTTTATTTGTCTCTAAAACATCCACAAAGCTATTCATTGAAACGCCATTATAACTTAGATCTAAATCGATAAGAGTGCAATTTGTTTGTAAAGACTTTTTCAAGGCTTGTACAACATTGATAGAAATATTACAATCGCTTAAATTTAAAATTTTGAGTGTTCGATTTTTGGTTAAGGACTTTTCAAGTTCATGTCCCATTCGTCTTGCGCCTTTAATGTTGCTCAAATTCAATTCCTCGAGATGCGTATTTTCTTCCAAAGATTCTATTAAAGCTACTACTGCAGAATTATTAATGTCATTATGACTCAAATTTAATGTGCGAAGTTTGATTTTATTGGCCTTCAACAAATAAGCTATACATGTTACTGTTTCGGAATTAATCTTTGTTGACTTTAAATTTATGCTAGTTATAGTGTTTTTTAAAATTTGTAATATTTGATCTCCTAATTCGGAAATAATATCATTGTCGCCTAAATTTAATTCAGTAATATATTTATTGCAATGCAAACTTCTTAATAAATTTTTTCCTGCTTCGAGACTAATATAATTGGAACTCATATCCAACTTTTTAAGAGTTTTATTTGCTCTTAACGCATTCGACAAATTTTTTGCACTCAAAGAACTGACTACTCTGTCGTAGCTGTATATTCCCGTTAAAGATGGTCTGCTCGTTGATGGTTTAGTTGTTGATGATTGGCTTTTTAATAATTTTTCCGTTAAAGACGTTCTTCCTTTTTCCAAAGACTCTACTGAAGCAATAATCTTATTTGATCTCAAATTTAAACTAGTAAGAGTTTTATTTGAATTCAAGATGTCTGCTATTAAACTTTCTGATGTAAATGTAAGATTATTTAAACTTAGATTCAATTCTTTAAGAGGAATATTCGATAATTTTTTCAATAATTTTACCAACTCTGTTACTACTTCAGCATTAATATTACAATTGCTCAAATCTAAATTTCTTAAGGATTTATTGTTTTTTAAATCAATAAATTTTACCGAAGACCAATCAATAGTATTGTGGCTCAAGTTTAAACTGACAAGAGTCGTATTTCTCGTTAAAGCATCCACTATACTTTTCCCTCTTCTGCAAAATTTATCACCATTATGGCTTAAATCCAACTCCTTAATGCGGGTTTTATTACCTTTTAACATCTTCAACAGATTAATGAGTACTTCTGACATAAGATAAGTCGATTTTAAATTTAGGTGAGTGATAGTATCGTGATTTTCTAAAGCCTTCACAATATTCTTTCCAATTTCTAAACCAATATCATTATCACTTAAGTTTAAGTGGGTGATAGTCTTATTGGAATTTAACTCTTCGACCAAATGTTTAACTAATACACTATCAAGTTTCTTGTAGCTCAAATCCAATTCGTTGATAATAGTATTTTCATAGATTGGCATTAAGTCCTCGCAAATAGTTTGACCTATTGCCCTCAAATTATTATTTTTTTCGTCATTATTATCTTCAAAATATAGAACTTTCCAATGAAGTTCAGGAGTCTCGACAGGATTTTCATGGTTATAATCTTCGGCTACATTATTAATATCTTCTCTAGCAAAAATATTAGCATTTATTATTCCATCGTTGTAATTTTTAGCCTTTACCGTAAAATATTGCTTGAGGTTTAATTTAGGGTATGCAAATGAAGTAACGAGAATCGCATCCGAATGTAAATTCGGAGTTTTTAATTGAATATCAATTCCTCCTAACTTGGGGACAAATGGGTATCTACCTGCAAATAAAATGGAGATGTTTCGTGTATTTGAGCTATAAATCCCAATTTCAGCTGGTATTCCGACTAAAATCCAAGATATTTGTAAATTCTTGATTTTATCCTCTCTAAAGGAAAATATGCCAATTACATAGTTAGAAAAGATTAATGATTGAAAAAAAAAGGAAAAAAAGCAAGTGTAGCAAATACTTACGAAAAGGTTTCAACTATTGCTTCGAACTCAAGATTAGTCTTGGATTTAAATTTAACATCAGCATTATCAAATAGAGTTCCATCTTGCTTAATGATTTTTCCAAAAATTTGATAATTTTTTGATTCTAGAGGATATTCAAAATTTACATTATAATTTTTCGAATTTTCAATTTGTATTAAACCTGACATGAGAACTTTTTCTTTTATTCCAGATTCATCACTACCGATAATCATTTTGACTTCATTACGTAAATTTTCATCTAAAATTTCGTATAAGGGATATATTTCTTTCCAACTGATAATTTGCCATGAATTAGAATCACCTTTTAGACAAGAAATTGCCCAATCTTTTACAACATTTTTTTTAACAGGATCACCAGTAATTGAAATTAATGATGATGAATCAAATTTTTGAAATTTCATATGATTTTCCCATATATTAATAATGTCATTATACTTTTCAGATGTAAAATCATCAACTGTCGTAAATTTTTCAAGCATTACATATCTAGGAGATCTTTTACTCATGTTAGAACAGTTTAAATTTTTTGACATTGAATATAATTTATGACCGAGTACGATCTTCTTAGGTAAGAAATGACCAAAGTTTTCGAATACTTTTATCAGCTCTCGATAAGGATTTTTGTCTTTTAAAGCATTCTTAACTGCATTAGTTAACTCTTTAGATGGTGATGATTTTGAAAAAAGTATCAATTCAACTCTTGGACAGTTTATTTCAAAATAAACGACATCTACAAATGAGTTGTTGATTAGATGATCTGCATCAGGTATCCAATCAAGATTTTTGAAATCTATAGTAGACGAATCAATATGATTTTCTAAAAAAAAGGAATCCCTATATTCAGATGAAATTACTAATTTCCCTTGAAAATCTCTAGTACTTAAATAATTGATTTCTGGAATTTCAAAGTCACATGCAGGAGAAACAGCCATCTGCACTTTTTTCGCATTAATAATAAAACCATGATTTAAATTTAAATTTTTACTTTTAATAAAATTTGCCAAATCCAACAAATTTTGTGGTTTCGAAGTCTCTGATAGTGTATCTGGAATTTTCGTATCATTAAGTTCTGATAACTTATCGTCATAATCACTACTTGATAGTTCTTCATCTGAAGTTTTGTAATATTTAATAGTCTGACTTAAATCTTCACTATCGATTAGTTGATTTAAAATATTAAGAATTAAATTTGCTTCTGGACGATTGGTAGGCTCCTTGTCCCAACATTGTTTGTAAAGTTCAACATAGCTGAGCGGTGTACCTTCTATAGGCTTTTCTCTATCGCCTCGGGAAATACGGACAGCAAGTGATAAGAATGACTCATAAATCTGGAATGGTGGTCTACCACTTGAAATTTCCCAAAGAATTACTCCAAAGCTATATACATCTGATTTCTTATTACGCTCATATTTATGGCTAAGAAGACATTGGGGTTCAACGTATGCCAGCATTCCATTAAGATTTGAGTTTGAATTCATTGATTGCTCATTTACTGGTAGTGTCTGATTTTTTATTTGTATCTGTTTTGATAGTCCAAAATCTGCAATCTTCGGTTGTCCTTTATGAATTAAAATGTTCTTTGAATGCTAAATAACCAGTGAATTGCATTAGTGATTTAAATTTTATAAATATGAAATATAAATCATAAGATACATACAAGGTCTCTATGAATAATTTTATTTTCATGTAAGAATAATAAACCAAGCATTATATCCTTAGCAAGACATAATTTATTTATCCATTTTAAACTTGTAAAATTTGTTTTTAGATATTCTCGTAAATTTCCTTCATTAGCATATTGCAAAACCATATTATACTGTCCATCGGTGCCTATAATATATGTATATATATTTAATCGAATTATCGCATCATATTTTAAAATTAAACAGTTTATACCTTTAGTGACACCATGGAAAGTAATAATATTCGGATGGGATGATACTTTTTGTAACATTCTAAGCTTTATTAAATGAATTATAAGGAATTTAACTAATAATTCTAATATTTAAGTTTTAATATTTATAATAAATACCTCATTAATAAAGTCTTTAATAATTTTTTTATCCAAATTTTTATCGACTTTAAGACATTTAAAAGCGAAAGTTAATTCACATTCTTTCCATTCATATTTATAAACTTCTCCAAATCCTCCTGTACCGATTATTATACGATTTGTAAATTTATTATATTCAAAATTATTAATATGTCCATCTGAGATAGCACTTTCGAGCCATATTTCTGAAATTTCTGTCATAACTTTACTAATAATTTATTTTTTGTCTTAATCAAGAATATATAAATACTGTATAACTTATATTGCTTAAGCAGATCGTATCTTTATTCCCCTGATTTAGATTTAGTGCGGGGAAAAAGTTATTGCGTACATAAGTGTCCATTATGGATTTACATCAGTATCACTCATAACAATTGATAGTTAAATATTTGCGTATCCCTATTTGATCCATTTTTTGCCGATTTCTTAAATGTTTACATAAGAACACCTTTTGTGTTATAATTAGGGTTGTGAAATTACCGTAATTTTACGTAATTTTGTGTAATTTTTCGTAAGATTCGGTAAATCGGATTTACATGGAAATGTAATTTTAATCACATGATATGTAAAGTTTACTAAATTTTTCGTTCGCTAATTACTGAATTTTGTCGTAATTTTGATCACACGATATCGAATACGTAATTATTCGTTCGCTTAATTATTTTTGTCATACAAAGCATAGTTTTTAAAATATAAAATAAAATAAAATAAAATCGAAGCTAAAAAATTTTATAACTAAAAATGGTTAAAAAAAAGAAAGTTGAAATGTGGGATCAATATACTATGCGAATAGACGAAAAGGGAAAAGAACGTTACAAATGCAAAGCATGTGGTAAGGAAGCAGCAAAAAAATGCAACAAGATTACAGGAGCATTTGGATATATGTTCTTTGCGAAATTCAACAATAAATGAAGCTTCAAATGTTAATAAGAAACAAAAACAATTAACATCAGATCATGATCAGAGTGAATTAGAATCTTTACTTGTCTGTGCCTTTTTCACTTCAGGAATTCCATTTAATACAATCGAAAATCCAAATTTCTGTGCCTTTCTTGAAAAAGCTTGTCCTGCTTTTAATATCTCATCACATTTTACTCTTTCTTGTTCTCTTCTTAATAAAGAACATGTCAATTTAAAAGTAGCTGTTCAAAATGTTCTTGATGAATCACTTTACCATTGTCTAGTTAGTGATGGTTGGACAAACATTAACAAATCATCTGTAATAAATTATATGATCGCTACACCTGCACCAATCTTCTATAAATCAGTTCACACATGTAAAGAACATCACATAGCTGAAAACATTGCTAATAGGATTAACAATATGATACAAGAAACTGGAATTAACAAATATGTTGGTATTATTACAGATAACACAAAAAACATGAAGGCAGCTTGGAATATTTTAAAAGTTAAATATCTAGATAAAGTTTTTATCAGATGTTGAGCACATAGTATCAATCTTTGGGTTAAAGATGTTCTCAAAAATAAATAGCCTGCATATGTTTTAAAACAAACCAAAGAGTTAGTTCTGTTTTTTCATAACTATCTAATTCCATTAGCTGTTTTATATTGTCTGCAAAAGGAAATTTATAATACCAAAATTGCATTTGTTATGACTGTTGATACAAGATAGACATCAGTTTTTGAGTATTTTGATCATATTTTATGAGTTCAATCTGCAATATATGTAGTGTTAACTGAAAAAAATGTTGAAATAAATGACAACATTAAAGATACAATTTTGGATCATGAATTTTAGTTAAACCTTAAAAAATTATGGGATTTTTTAGAACCTTTTATTAATTTTATACACTGTTTAGAAAGTGATGAGCCATATCTTTCTTCAGCATATAAAAATTTACAGGAATTAAAAAATACTATCATAAATAATTTGCAAGTTCCAGAAGAATTGCAAAATGAAACTTTGCAAGCTGCTAGATCTAGATGGGTTAATATTTTATACAATTCTGCAGTTATTATTGCATATACACTTGATCCAAGATATCAGAGTGAAGATCTTGATTTTGAAATATGGGGAGATATTATTAATAAGGAAGTAATTTAAATTGCCAGTATTGATAATGATAATGAAGATCAAGTATTAAATGAATTAGCTGAATATCTTGAAAAATCAGAAGATTTTGCAAAAACCTATTTATGGAATAACTTTACCTTAAAACCACTTAATTAGTGGAACTTAATGAGCATATAGTATCCAATTTTAGGCCAAATTACACAAAAAATCTTATCTATTCTAGCAACTTCAGCATCTAGTGAGTGCAATTAGTCTGCTTATGGGTTTATTCATTCAAAATTATGTAACAGACTGCTTTCTAAAAAAGCAAAAAAACTTGTTTATATATATTAAAATACTCAAATTCTTCATCAATTAAAAAAACCTATTTTAATTACGAATCTACAAAATAATAAAACTCATAATATTAACATTAATAATTTAGACAACCAAGAACTAAGTGATGATATGCTGGAAGAATATAATCTTGCAAATTTTTCTAACAATCTTCTTAATATGTTAGACGATAGTGAGTATGATGAATTTGATTACTCAATT
>CAJVPM010001711.1:0-11344 GCA_910592325.1 Scutellospora calospora | reverse complement strand
AAAATTAATTATAAAAAATTTTTTAATATAAACTTTAAAAATTTATTATTCAAAAACTACTTAGTAAAAATAAAAAAATTCCTTAATAAAGTTTATAAAATATATTTTTAACAATATATTCTATATATAATATAAATACCTTATTATTAATATTTTATTAAATTATTTAAAAAATAGTATTTATTCTTTAATTTTCAAGGCAAATTTGTCTAGAATACAGTTTAAAGGATAATATTTACTAAAATTTATTTATATATTTTTATTAATAAACTAATTCTAAATTTTAATTTAAATCTAAAAAAAAAGTTAACAAAAAAGGTTTCAAAAAATTTTAAAATTTAATATTAAAATATTTTAAAATTTTTGCTAATTTTAATATTAGCTACTATATTAAATATATATAGTAAAATATATATGAGATAAAGTCAATAGAAAAGAGACAAATCATTTTTAGTAAAATTTTTTTTTATTTTTAAATTAAAATATTTAATAATAATTTTATCAAATTTAATAAATTTTTTTTTATTTTAAATCTATAATTTATTAAAAAAATTTTTATAAAATTTGCTTTAGTAGTTATTAAAATATTTTATTCTAAACTTGAAAAAATATTTATTTGGAAAAAATTTGTTTCTTTTCTATTGACTTCATCTCATAAATTAAATTAAAACCTAACTGATAATAATCATACAACTCTTTTTATTGATCTTCTGATCACTTTTTTTATAAAAAATTTGACTTGTAAAAAAATTTTTTCTGCTATAACAAACAATAATATTTTTCTCTTTGAGGTCTCCTTCAACCTCTTCTATAGTTAATAGTAACTTTGGTTTAAATTAGCTAACAAATAGAAAATGAGTGTGTAATATCATATTGGATAACTAACTAGTATTAGTAACAACAATGTATTTTAGGAATGTATATAAGATCTACATATATATTATCATGATATACAAATGTACTAATTCTTTTCCTATTTTGATATTATTAATAAATAAATAAAAAAAAAAAAAAAAAAAAAAAAAAAAATTTCTAAAAATTTAATCACTTTTATTAAGCAATTGTATTAAGATTGTAAAATAAGAATAATAACAGATAAAGGCTCTACAAATTTCTTCATAGCAGGAGACAAAATAGATTAAAGTGAAGTAATCTTTCTACTAATATAGAAAATATTTTATGACCTATTGCTAATAAGAATATAGCAGCTAAGAATTGAATACCAAATAGAGTTACAGTAGCTAATAGATATTGAAAAGCATATATACAAAACAGAAAAAGCAATGATTTTAGTATTAGTATATGCAGATAATACTATATAGGTAGCAGAGTCTAGACATGCATTACAAAAAATTATACAAATATCAAACAGCTTCTTTATACTAAACAATATCAAGATAAATAGAGCAAAATCTAAAGCAATTGCTTAGAAACCCTACAAGTAAAGAAAAGAGGATGAATATATACAAATCAGAATACTTCCAAGTTAAATTAAGGTTAAAGAACTAGAAGTAAGTACAAGATTCTTTGGTGTTTAGATAAGTTTAAAAAAACAAAAGAGAACAAGTATTCTATATTACAAAAAAGAAGTAGAAAAACTAATTTATATACTAAAATATAAAAAACTCTTAATAAGTTAGATAATATATATAAACAATATGATACTACTCCCAAAGCTCAAATATCTGCTAGCAAATATCTGTTTAAAGAAAAAATTATATGATACTATATACTAGCTTATGCTTAAACTAATTAAATAGAAATTGAAACTTCTATCTACATGTATGAATACAACTCTTTAGTATAGAGACATATTTGAAGTAGTAAGCTTATAGCAAAAACATATAAAATACTATATATCAAAGCTTTTTGTATGAATAAATACAAATTAAATTTTAGATATAACTATATTAATAAGATTAAAACAGTTACAACTAGATATAAACATGTCAGAGTATATACTTAGTACAGAAAATATAAACTAGAAAAAAACTAAGTATAGAAATCTAGAAGCTACAATAATGCAATATGCAAAAAAATTTGGTCTAAATATTACAAAAAATGACTTCATAGCAGATTAGAAATTGATAAACTTGTAAGAAAAAAAAAATTGTTTTATTAGCAATATTCTTAATAAATATAACATAAAAGAAGTATAAGAAGATATAAGTAAGCTCAATTTATAGTATATAAATAAGCTATTAAACAATGAACAAGAAAGAATAATTACTTAAAGATAACTCAAAATAAGAGAAGAAAAAGATATATTAGAAGAAAAGCAAAGTGGTTTCAAATCTTAGAAAATAAAATTTTAGAAAACAAGAAATCAAAAGAAGTAAAGAAGAAGTACTAAAAAAGAAGAAGATTTCAAGTACAAGAAGCTGAAAAGAAAATCTTATTTGACAAAAGAAAGAAAGAATATGTGCTTATAAAAGGTAAAGAAGATAAGAAAAATGAAATTGCTCATATTGTCAAAAAGGAAAAGAAGCTTGTAGAAGTAGAGATCTAGAAAGAAGAGTAAGAAAACTTGTATAAAGAATATAGTCAACAAGAAATATACAAAGAAGGAATCAAACTAAAGAAAAGTAGCTAAAAACAAAGAGTAGTATTAAAAGAAGTTCACAACATCTCAAGTTTCATACAAAAGAATGATAATATACTAGAAGTATAGTCAGACCTCTATATAATTACACCCTATATAGTCACACCTCTATATAAGTATCTAAAATTATGAAACAGACTTAAAACATAAGAAATAAACCTCTTTATAGTCACAAATTGTTTATAATCACTATCATCATAAAATTTAATTTTTTTAGTCAATTTTATTAATAATAAACCTCTTTATAATCACTAGTTTTTAAATAAATATAGATTATTAAATCTAATTAGTTAATATTCATATCTATACATATTTAAAATTTATTATTAAAAATTTTAAAATTTCAATAGTGAATATCTTGTGATCTACTAAACCAATTTGGATGAAACAACTACCAAAATGTTTATCTTAATGAGCTGATTCTAATAAATCCAAAATCACTAAAATCTGATTACAAAATCCCAAGATCATTAATGATTTATATTACTTTAGATGCTTAAAGATTAAATATCTATAGTAATACAAATTATTAATAATCTTGGGATTCAGTAATCAGATTTTAGTAATTTTGGGTTTGTTAGAATTAGCTTATTGGAATAAACATTTTGGTAGTTGTTTCATTCAAATTTGTCTAGTAGATCAAAAGATATTTGCTATTGAAGATTTTAGAATTTTAATAGTAAATTTTAATATATGCAAATATTATAATTTTGATTAGTCAGTAATCATGTGATTATAACTTGGTATTTTGTTTATAGTCACACCTCTATACAATCAGCAAATTAGAGTATAACCAACTTGGTGATTATATAGAGGTCTGACTGTAGTATTTAATAGAAAGTATCTAGAAAAAATAGAGAAAGAGAAATAAAAAAACAAAGTAGAGGAGTTTAAGAGATTCAAGAATCTAGAGTATGTTGAAGTAAAAAATAGCTGAGAAGCAGAGCTAATTAACTAGATTATTCAGAATACAAGAATTAGAGCAGAACTAAAAGAAGGATTAGAAGTAAATAGAAAATAAAAAGAAATAGTATTTTATACAGATGGCTCACTTGAAAGTATAGATACCAGAAACAAAATAAAGATAGAATTTAGTGTAGTTTAAATCGATAGTACAAATAGTATAGTTTTTAGTTATAAGAAAAGAATAGAAAACTAGTTCTCATCTACTTGCATAGAGCGAGTAGCTTGTTTAGTAGCAGTTTTGTTAGCTTCTAATAGATGCAAAGTAGAAATAAGAATAGATAGCACATGTGCAATCTTTGCAATTAAGAATTGTCTTAAGAATGAGAAGATATATGAGTGGTTAAAATATAAGAACAATAATATTCTGCATACAATTAAAAAGGTCTTCAAAAGCAAATCAGTTTAGCTAATACTAACAAAAGTTAAAAGTTACTTAGGTAATAAGTATAATAACTTTGCAAACATATTTGCAAAGGAAGGAATATATGAAGCAAACTGTATAGAACTGAACAATATCAGTAACAATAATATAAAGTATATTTTTGAATAGAAAGAGCTAAGTTTGAAAACTCTGCTAAGAGTTTTTGTTAAAAAAGTAGTTCAAACAACTTACAAGACAAAATAGACCTAGCTAAAAAAGAAAAATAATATAGAATACCAAACAAGAATTCAAAAACAGAATTGAAAAGCTTTCAAAAGTATACTAGAAAGCTGTTGTAAACAATACCAAAACTCTGAAATATACTACTTGTGATTGTTCAAAATTAAATATAATAAAAATTTTTTCTAATAATAGAAACTTTAAATTGTAGAAAGCTGCAATTGTACAAAGATAGTCTATACAAAAGATGTTTAAAAGAAAAAGAAACAATTGAATATTTAGTTACCTATAAAAAAACATACTAGGTATTAAAAAAAATTAAAGACGAAGTATAGAAATAGATAAAAGAAAGGAAAAAAATTGGGATCTAAAGAGTATACACTAAGTATTCTAATATGAACTGAAAACAAAACAACAAAAGAGAAAAGAATAGTTAAGAGGTATACTTTGTGAAGAAGATGCTAAAAGAATCAAAATTATTATTAGTACTAAAAATATAATGACTAAATTCTAGAGCTAGTTTTAGTATATCTAAATAGAATTAGTATATGAGAAAGTTTAAAAAAATTGATGCAAAGATATAGAAACTTTGAAGAAAAAAGAAAGGATCTCTAAAAAGAAAAAATACACAAGAAAAAAAAGGAAAAAATGTTCTAAAAGAAAGGACTTCATAGAAAAAAACAAACTACAGAATAGATAAGAATATAGAAAGTTGTAATATTAGTCTTAAAATAGTAATAGATAGTATAGCTAGTGAAGTAAAGAAGAGAATTTTAACTATCTGGATTTAAAATTAGTAATAATAGGCTATAGTATCCTTTTTATATTAATTTGTAGTTAATTGTTTATAACTATTTAAATATAGAACAAAGGTACTATAGCAGATTGCATATAGGTATCTATAGAATAAATCTAAATAAAGTCTTAGCATAACTGCTAAATTAAAAAAAAATTATTCATCAAATACTATTATAAATATTTAAATTTAGATGAGTTTTTAACTATTCTAATAAGTTTAGATTGCAAATAAATTAAATAGTTTACTATTTATAGTCAGAGTCTTAATTTTTATAAACAAATTTGTAAATTTTAAGAAACTTCTTATAGAATCTTATACAAATTTTAATAAAGATAAAAGTAAAACTTCATCTTAATATTAAAAAAAAAATTAAGTTATACTAAATTAATCTAAAATTAGAAATATAATATAATATTATATAAATAAATTTTAATAAAATATATAAGTAAAAAATTTGCATAGTAAAAATCTTAAGTTAATAAGATAATATAATCTTTTTATAGTTTATATTAGTTAAAATCTAATTCAAAAAAAACTCTATTTAATAAAGATAGAAAATTTTAGGTTTACTTAATAAAAAAGTAATTAGTAACTAAAAAAAAACTAGATTAACTAAAATAAAAAAGTAATTAGTAACTAAAAAAAGACTAGATTAACTAATTAATAAAGAACTATAGTTAGAATTTAAAATTATCAAATATAGCAAGAGTTTATACTAAATAAATCTATAAAATAAGTATAAGATTATTTTAGTAAAATTTATTTCTAAAATTAGCTAAAGCTTGATATACTTATAATATATTAAATAAAATATATCTTAAGAAAATCTAAATTATATAATAAATAAATTTATAGATAAATTAACTACTTAAATAGTTAAATATAATAGTAATATTAGTTTAATATAAAAAAATAAATTAATAATTAAAGTTTTTAAATTAGTAATTTATTTCTTAAATTGTAAACTGATACAAATAAATTTGCTTATATTTTTATATTTATTTAGCTTTAATTTACTTTTTTAAAATAAAAATATTATAAAAATAATTATAGATAATAAAATTTAAAAATAACAATTATTTTTTTTAGTATTTTTTTTATATTATAAGAAAAAATTTGGAGTTATATATGAGCTAAAAATAGTCTCTTATTTATAGCAATATTATAAATTTATTCTATTAATAATCTAATCACTAGTTGAAATTTGCAAAAATAGCACTAAATCAGCAAACATTTAGCATACTATTCAGCAACTATTTGGTAAACATTTAGTAAATATTTAGCTGCTGTTTGGTACAATCACTGCTACTTGGTATTCACAAATGCCAAGTAGCAGCAATTGTACCAAACAGTATCTGAATATTTACTGAATATTTACTAAATAATTGCTGAATAGTATACCAAAGGTTTGCTGATTTAGCACTGTTTTTGCAAATTTCAACCAGTGAATCTTTAAACTCTTTATTTTAATTAATTTTGTATTTAATTAAATTATATAAATTTAATTAATTTGCTTTTATAATCTAGTAAACTTTTTTAGTTTAAACTATTATATGTATTTTCTTTATATAACAATTTAAAAATTTATTTATGTTATGACTTAAATTTTTGTAATCTATTAAGTAAGAAACAATTTTTTTACATTAATATTCTTGATATAATTGCACATATTAGCTTTATTTATATTGCTAAATTGTATCTAAGAACTAATTTACAAATTTAAAACTTTTTACATTCTCTTTATTAATATTTTATAAATTAGTAGATTTTTTTACAAATATGAAGTAGTGCTCTGAAACTTAACAGATTTTGTTTTTCTAGTTTTTATATTAGTATAATATCTTCATTCTAAATTATATAAATAGTATATTATTCTTTTAATAAGTTTGTATTGTTATATATTAGATAAATATTATTTAACTAATTTTAAAAGTAATATATATATTTATTTTAGCAATAATACTGAATAATATAAGAAATACAATTATGAAATTACAAGAAAAGTTTATTATTGTAACTAGATAAAAAATATTTATTTATTAATCTACAATTCAAAAAGTATTATTTTTAATTTACAATATATTAAATTTAATTAATTAAAGATAATATTAATATTGCATAAATTGTAAAATTAATATATATTATAAAAAAAATTTTGACATTTGAATATTTTGATATAACAAAAATGATACTTGATATTTTAGGAGTAAAGAGTACTATTTTAAAATTATATATAAATTTAATAGATAATTTTTTTATATTTAATTTTATAAAAAATTATATTAAGTAAACTAATTTTAATTTATAAGAAAAGTTTGTAAAGTAGATTTTGCTAATTCTAATAATAATAAAGTCATTAAAATTGGTTAAAAACTCAATAAGATATAAATTTTTAAAAATTAGAATATAAAATTATATAATAAAAATTAACTTATATATATATAAATTAGCCAATCAAATTCTTTGATTTTATACTACTAAAGCAAATTTTAATTTACTGAAACAAACTTGATTATATATAAAAGTATATTTTTTTAAAATATAATAATAGTTCAAAATTTTACCATAATAGATAAATTATTTTATTTATATTTTATAAAATTTTAATAAAAATTGATTATAAATTAAAAAAGTTTTATTAGTAGTATATATTAATTTTCTATAAAAATTTTAATTTACCATATAATACTATATAAAAATAATCCACGTACCTCCTACCCTTAAACAATGAGCATCGGTGCAGTAAATAGCAGATATTTTTCACCCTTGTTTTAACAATATATTTTTTTATCACCAAGTATAATAATTCAAAATATCGTGCAGGGGCTCAAAATATCATGCAGATGCGAGTTATTACACATTTATACGGGATACAAATGAATATATATATATATAAGTATACATATTAGCTTTAAGACAATCTAAAATATAATAAAGCTTCCAAGCCTCAATGGTAAAACTATAAAATTTTGCTCGACAAATGTTGTTACCCTCTTCATTAACTGTGAATACGATGTTATTTCTATGACCGAAATCATATTTGTATATATCATTAATAACAACTTTAGGTAAAGCTATATAACAAATAGTTCCTCCAAGTTTAATAATTGGCATCATTTCCATAGAAAATGAAATTTTAGTCTTAAATCTATAGAGAGGAAATATATTTGTGTCGTCAATATTATCAAATTTAAATGTAAAACTTTTGGTAAAATTTTTAATATATTTAGTTGGCGGAAATTTTTTAGACCAATCGGGACGACGTTTTAATTTTTGCCAAAAGAGATCACCGTTCAAGTCTATTAACTAAATCAAAAACATTTATTAAATAATTATTATTAAAATTTTAAAAAATTTATTAGAAAAAATATTAATTACCTCAAATTTCAAACCAGAATTTAATCTATTCATAACGACTTCATGTATTATTAAAGGAATCAATGTGTTCCATTTTTTGCAAACAGTTCGAAGAATGCAAGAATTTGCAAAACTTTATTATTTTTCAAGGATATTAAAATTAATAAAATTTAATTAATAAAAAATAATTCATATACCTTATAAACTTACTTTGTTTCAGTAACAACATGTGTTAAAATGTGAATTTGCAGCTCATTAGCAAAAAATTGAATCATTTTTTGAAAATTCGGATCAGATTCTCCGTATTTAAAGGTATTTGCATGGTCAAGTGTAACATTGTGACCAGGAAAAATTAAGGTCTACACTTGGACAAGCCAAAGTTCTGTTTCAAATTGCTCATTGAATAATCTACAGGTCATTTAAAATTTTTTATTAAAGATTATTATATTTGATAAAATCTTGAAATCTCATTTTTCAACTTTATAAGTTTACTAAGATTATTACGTCAAACCCATTTTATTATATGAAAGGATATTAATACGAGAAAAAAAATTCAAAGAAATAAACTAGCAGCAATGCTAATTAACGCGTGATAGAACGTATAAAATATTTGCAAGAAATCAGAAAAAAAAGCCTAATTATTCACGTTTAAGAAAAAAAAAAAAATCTATACTATGAGATAAATTAACCCAACTTGTCTAAATTATTATTGGTTTATAGCGCTATTTCTTTAAAGATGAATCCATTTAATGTTTATCGTATTATCTATACAAAAAGTTTGAACTTTTTTTAATTTTTTTTGCAAACATGAATATGAAATAAAAATTGCATTATTTAAATTGATGTAAAAATCTAGAGGGATGCTGGCATTGCTGCCAAAAAACTTGGCATCCTAAAATCTCACCTGAATTACTGGTGGACAAGCTAAAGTTCTATTTTCCCTGTTTATGGAATACATGAACAAATTTATCCAACTAATTTCAATTGCTAATAGCAATAAGTGGAAACGATTGTGATTCGATATCTGATATAAATTAGCAATGATTTAATTTTATATCATGTATAATTGGATTAAGTTATTAAAATGAAATTAGAGAATTACAATATAACTTTAATTTACGGCAATATAGAAATCCCCTCCAAAACAGGATGAAGATTTTATTAAGCATTCATCAAACCAAAGCTTAAACCAATTTATACATATGAAAAAAAAAAAAATCAAACATACCAATCAGCTTTAAGATAATCTAAAACACAATAAAGCTTCCAAGCTGCAATGGTACAACTATAAAGTCTCGTGCGCTTAACTTTCTTACCCGCTTCATTAACTATGACCTTGCGCTTGAAACACACGTTACTTCGATGATTGAATTCATATTTGCATATATCGTTATAAACAAATTCAGATAAAGCTGTATGACCAATAGTGGCTCCACATTTAATCAGATTTGATCTCGATTTCACAGTTCCTACGATTTTGGTCTTAAATTTATAGAGAAAAGATATGCTTTTGTCGTCAAAATTATCAAATTGAAAGGTAAAAGTTTTATTATCAGCGTTATAATATAAGTTGGTGGCAATTTCTTAGACCACTTGGCAAAAAGTTGGTAATTTTCCATCGTCGTTCCAGTCTATTACCTAAAAATCAAAAAAATATTAATTAAAAGATTTATCATAAAATTTTTCATAAAAAAAAAAAAAACTATTTACCTCAAGTTTTATCGTTATATCAGAGTTTAATTTATTGATAAGGACTTTGTGCATTATTAAAGGAACTAATGTGTTCCATGTTTTGCAAAATATAAAAAGTAAAATTTAGGGTTAGATTTAGAACGATATTAAAATTCGTGTTACACTAAATTTAATAAGTCGTTTAACAAAATCAAAAAACAGTTCATTTTAGAATGTTAATTAGAACGAACTATCACTGGTTAAAAGATTAATTTTTAAAACGGTTAAATTTAATTTGGTGCTTGAGAACGCACTTAGTAAACTGTTTACATAAAATACTGATTATATTTGGTTTATGAGTTAATTGCAGTTTGGAACTGAAATAATTAGTTTTTATCGGTTACATTCCTGATAGATTAGTGTTAACAATTAGCATGATTGAAATGAATCAAGAGGAAAATCAAATTCAATTGTTTTATTTTTCTATTTTTTTTTTTTTTTTTTTTTTTTTTTTTTTTTTTTTTTTTTTTTTTTTGTAAAACTGTAATAATATTATATTGTACTGTACACATTTAGTTAAAGTTATGTGGAGACTCACATTATATTTAATATGATGTAGAGATGCAAATTTTAAATTTCACTAATTTGTTATACTTTAATTTTTTACGGTATGTGTTTTGAGAGAAATTAACTATTAATCTAGATATATGTCGTGTATAATATTTTAGATTCATTATTTCTGCTTATGAAATGTCTTTTCGATTTCTCTCTCAAATTTCTGCTTTAAATGCCTTTTCGTTTCCTATTAAAATTTTTTTTCGAAATTTATATTTTTCGTATTGTACATATTTTGCACTACACATTTGCGCAAGTTGTAAAATTTGCACACAATTTAATATAAAAATACTTAAAAATACTTTGTTAAAATTTTCAACATCACTCCGTTCATTTTAAGACGAGTGGCCAACTAGATTCTCTGTTTTACACTACCTCGTAGCATTCCCCATCTCCCTCATAGATAACAAATATACAGGTTATTCGAAAAAATTTCATATAATTACGGATCAGCTACATAAACTCAGTAAGTCACCTCCTTTCAAATGGAGATAAATAGAGAATAAAATTGATCTCTTCTAAAAATAAAACTATAACACATTAAAATTCAGACACAAGCTTTAAGAAATAGATATAATTATCGTAAATAGAGATAAAAACTATTTAACTAGTAAATAACTTTTGTCAAACAATTGAAATAAGCAAGAATAAAATTACACATGTAGCTAATTGTATTTTTGTTATTGTTTTAAATATAATCGTATTTGCAAAAAAAAAGAGAAGAATAAGTATT
>CAJVPM010001710.1:0-11346 GCA_910592325.1 Scutellospora calospora | reverse complement strand
AACATCAATATCTCAAGAACCAGTAATTGGATTTGGATGATTTTAGGCTTGTTAGAATCGTCTCACTGAGGTGAACATTTTGGTAATAAAATCATCAAAAGCAAATTGGTATCAAAAGTTATTTATAATTAGAAAAATGTCAAATTACATATATTTTAGTATGAAAATACAAATTAGCGCATACGAAAGTGAGATATGATCTAATTTTTTATTAACTAGGAAAACGGGATCCGTTGGCGTCGCTTCACTTCGAATAATGTTGTCATGTGAATAAATATTAAAGTTATTTTTTTTTAACATGACATTTCACGTGATTAGCCGAGTACCATAGTAAAAAAAAAATTTGCTATGTTAAAAGGTCATTAATCATTTAAGGCCATTTAAGGTCATCGGTCAACACTGGCAACGAGAGTTTTTACTAGTAAATTTGCTATATCGATAAAATTTTAGATTGATATTGGTCGTTACTTCACTACTTCGAAGTTTTAATTCGTACTTTACTAATCGAAAGTTCATATAATGAGGTGATTCGCATAATGTTGTATGCGCCAATATCACGTGTTGATACCAAATTAATAGGTGAACACGTTTACGGGTTTGTAGAACCATTAGACTGAATATAAATGTTTCCCTATTCAAAATGTTGATTTCTTAATTCTGCAATTTGAGAATTCCGAGATTTTCAAAACTTTAATAATTATTATTAAACTTTATCTTTTATACATTAAATATATATTAAACATGATACATTTAGTACCTTTAAATGTACCTTTTATAAGACGACGTCAGACAACGGTCGTTATTTTGTGGATTATTTCTTTACCTGCTACTTTATGCCTTTTTTTTATATTATGTACTACAATTTTCTTTTGGCCTTGGATAATTGCATATTCTTTATTTGCATTATTCGATATTGCTCCTGAAAATGGTGGTCGAAGATTTTCTTTTGCTAGGAAAGCAGCTTTTTGGAAATGGTATGCTGATTATTTCCCAATAACATTAATTAAGGTAATAAATTAAATATTTTTCCATTAATTTTTGTACAACTTAAAAATTTTTCTTCCCTGATTATCTTTTTTTTTTGTCAATAATATTAGGAAGTAGATCTAGATCCATCAAAAAATTATATATTCGGTAAGCTTGAATTACTCATTATAATAATTAAAGTTATGTAATAAAAATTTTTTTTTTTTTTTCATTATTAGGTTATCATCCACATGGTGTAATATCTGTTGGTGCTTGGACAAATTTTGCTACAGAAGCTAATGATTTTTCGAAAAAATTTCCTGGAATTACATGTCGTTTATTAACTCTTGCATCAAATTTTAATATTCCTCTTTATCGAGAATATTTAATGGCTCATGGATGTGCATCAGTATCACGTCAATCTTGTGAAAATATTTTAAAAAAAGGACCAGGAAATTCTATTTTAATTGTTGTTGGTGGTGCTGGTGAAAGTTTAAATGCACGTCCTGGAGTTTATGATTTAGTTTTAAAGAGGAGATTAGGATTTATAAAGTTGGCTATTCGTCATGGGTAAGATAACTATTGAAAAGTGATTATTATTATTTATTTGTTTTATCATTATTATTATTTATTTCCTGTGAGCCCTTTGTTATTACTTTCAAACTTCTCATAGGAAATAAATGAATAATTCCCTACTTTACATTGTTAATGATTAAGGTTGCCTGCCGTAATAGGTTTACTAGAGTTGGAAGGTTGCAACCTTTAATCTCAAAGTTTTTGCCATAATAGGTGTAAAAGTTGTAATAGGTGTAATAGTCGTAATAGGTGCAATAGTTGTAATGGTTGTAATGGGTGTAATGGTTGTAATGGTTGTAATGGGCATAATGATCTGATTAACAAGTAATTGCGTGACGCAATCATGCTTATTAATGAGATTTCAGTGATTTTAAAAATTTGTAATCATATCGATATAGATTATTAAGAAATTAAAGAATGTCAGATATGAATTGCTAATTCCAAAACAAGTACGCCAAATAACCATGTGCATTGACAGTAAACCATGGCATGCCCAAATCTACAGTATATTACAACGCACCTCTCCGTATTAAGAGTACTTTCAAAAGAAAACCAAGTTTTGATCTTTCGAGTTTATAACTTAACGAACTCAACCTCTGGAAAATTTGATTGTCGATATAGAATATAATAATTAAATTTAGTTACGTATTTATATTTTTAGAGGCTGAGTCATTAAGTTATAAACTTTAAAACCCAAAATCCATTTTTCTTCTGATGACATTTAAATGCAAACATTTGAAGATTATTAATTTAAAAATTTTTAAAGTAAAAGAGTCGATTTTCATTATCTATAATTAAATTTGATAAGCTATTACACCTCTGTAAGGACGTGCAAGACACAATTACTTATATTTTTACGATAATTACAACCTATTATGGCATTTACAACGATTATGACAATTAAAATCATTACGGCATTACGACTGTTATAACCATTACGGCATATTTATAACTTTGAGTATTAGGATTGCAACCCAGGTTATAATTCGTAATGTCCATAATTATTACTTACGGCCAGCAACCTTATTAATGACTACTTTCATTATAGTATTCACGTGACGTTGTTATCAGGGTCATGATATGATGGTATGAAAAATTATAATGAAAGTATCATTGATAAAAATTAGTAAGTCAGGGGATTATTGTATTAATATTAATGAATTTATTTTTATTTTAAAATTTTTATTTAAAATAGATCATGTTTATGTCCAGTATTTTCATTTGGAGAAAATGATATATGGGAACAAGCTGATAATCCCAAAGGTAGTAAAGTTTGGAAATTTCAAAAGACATTACAAAAATTATCTGGTTGGACAATGCCTCTATTTCATGGTCGTGGTGTATTTAATTGTATGTTACTATATCTGATATTTTAATTTATTATTGGGTTAGATTTTTGATATATATATATATATATATATATTTTTTAAAAAAAAAAAATTAATTCACTTTTTTCTTTTTCATTAGACAATCTTGGAATTCTTCCACATAGAAGGCCTATTACTACAATTGGTAAGATTTAATTTTTTTTAAAGTATGTAAATGATGTATACTATTAATTCATATCTCTAACATTTTCTTTTTACTTATTATGTTGATGAATTTATTTAATTCTATGGGATTCTATGAATTTTATAAATTTTTATGATTAATAATTTATTAAATAAACTGATAGTCGGAAGACCCATTGAAGTTACAAAAATCGAAAATCCAACTGAAGCAGATTTGCTTGAAGTACAAAAGAAATATATTGACGAATTATTTAATATTTGGAATACATACAAAGATAAATATGCTAAAAATAGAGTTAGTGAATTAACTCTTATAGAATAAATGGTTAAATGGTAAAAGTTATATATATATATATATTTTGGCGGGATTTAACAAAGGGTTATTATAATAACAAGGTTTGCATGGGAATGGATGCGGTTGTTGTGAGTGTTAGTGTAGAATTAAGTTTTAGTGTCAAAATTAAAATGAAATTGTAAAATGTGCTATTCATATAAAATAATATTCTTGATCCATTTAAATAATTAAATAATGTATATCGGTTAAAAAAAATACGTACATATATAATAGTTAGCGTTAAGTGTTATAATTTTGCGTGTCAATAAAGCAGACTATATCGATATATTTTAGCTCTACTCATATCCAATTAAACAAGGTGGCACGAATTTTTCGATAACAAATTGCATGTCTTAATCAAAAAGCTTCGTATAACAAAGCTTATAGATTAATAAATATACACAAAAGTAGGAATGGATAAGTCCTTTAAGGATCCCCGATCCTGAGACCAGTTCGGACCAATCTTTATTAATAGTTAAAAACTGCCAATTAATAAGTAAGTAACAAAGGACTATTTTTGGAACCGAGACTGAACTGTAAAACCGGCCTATTTTCACAAATTAACAAGTTTATTATTTAAAAGATTATTTATATTAACTTTAAACATGATGAAGTTACAAAATTTTAACACACAAATTCGAAAGAGTTTTTAATAGAAATTTATCAGTTATGTGAATTTTTATATAATTTTTATATTAATAACTATGTATTAAATTTGAAAAAAAACCTGTGTTGATAAAAAAAAAATCATTCATTAATACCGATATTAATTAACACATTTTATTATTAAAAAAAAAAAAAATATTAATAATCACTAATAATGTACATAATAATAAAAAAGAAATTACGGGTTCAAAAGATTATTAATTAAGATATATGGAATCAGTATTATTTTGACCACCACCTTGATCAGTATAATTATTATGTCTATGTTGTCCTCTCATTCCTTGATATCTAGTAGGTAAAGTATCAGGGCCAGGACCAGGATTCATATTATTACTTTGAGGAAATCTATTATTACTACCACCACTACGACCTGATATTGCAGAAGATACAGAAGGAGTTCTTGAATGTTGTTGTTTTAATATTAATTGTGAACTTTGATAATTTGAACCATTAGAATCATTACGATAATGTCCTTTAATTGGTGCACTATATGATTGATCATTATTATTATAATTAGCTTTAATATTTTCATCAGATGATTCTATTTTAATTGAAGTTTGATTTTGGTTTGAAGTTAAACTTTCGTAACTAGTTTTTGGAGCATTAGAAGTTCCTGTTCTAGTAAGTGCAGAATATTGAGTCCTATTTTGGTATTGATGATTTGATCCTAATGGATATGCATTAGCGGTATATTCAGAAGAATTATTACCAACAAGAGTTCCAGTTCTCGATGGACCAAAATCAGGAGTACCAGTTCTTTGAGGACCATAATTGAGAGTTCCAGCTCTTGGTATAACATTACCAGGAGTCCCAATACGTGGTGGACCATAACCTGGAGTGCCAACACGTGGAGGGCCATAACCAGGAGTTCCAACTCTTGGAGGACCATAATTTGGAGTTCCAACTCTCGGAGGACCATAATTTGGAGTTCCAACTCTCGGAGGACCATAATTTGGAGTTCCGACTCTCTGAGGACCATAATTTGGAGTTCCAACTCTCGGAGGACCATAATTTAGTGTTCCCACTCTTGAAGGGGCATTTTCAGGAGTTCTAGATCTTGGTGGACCATATTCGGGAGTTTTGGATCTTGGTGGACCATATTCGGGAGTTTTGGATCTTGGTGGACCATATTCGGGAGTTTTGGATCTTGGTGGACCATATTCAGGAGTTCTGGATCTTGGTGGACCATATTCAGGAGTTCCAACCCTTGGTGGACCATGATCAGGAGTTCCAACCCTTGGTGGACCATAATCAGGAGTACCAACTCTAGATGGACCATAATCAGGAGTTCCTGTTCTAGGAGGACCATAATCAGGAGTTCCAGTTCTCGAAGGAACAGCTAAACCTGGAGTTCCAACTCTTTGAGGAGGAGCTAGAGAACCAGCCCTTGACAAAGCATATGAAGGCGGAACCGATAATGAATCATCAAGGAAACCGACAGTTGGCAAGGTTGGTTGACGAAAAGATTTTATATCTGCATTTTTTTTCTTGCCAATATGAATATATTCTCCACTAGATTTTGCTTCTGCTTCTAATTGTTGTTTTTTAATACGTTTTAGAGTTTGCGCTTTTAAAAGCTCAGTAATCCTTTTTAATTTATATATAATATTTTTTTTTTTTTCAAAAAAAAAATTGGTAAATTTATCACATTCATTCAATTATTCATTCATTTTCACCCACATATTACAAAGAGTTATTACCTTTTATCAATCTTATAACAACAATATTCTTTTAAATTTCCTCTGATATGACACAACAATGGAATATATAAAATAGCTGCAGCAACAATCTTAATAAATGAAAATATAGAAAGGAAGATAGAAACAGCCATTGTTGCCATAGCAAGAGAATGAACCATGTCACCATAAGCGCTAAAACTAAGATATTCTTTTGATTTATTTATTTGAATAAGGTAATATAAGGTAATGCCATTAATAACCTGGCGTGGAGCTTCAGCAAAGACAAGACGTTTCCAACCTATATAATGAAAATAAAATTGTAAAAAATATATTTTTTTTTTTACAAAATAAATATTCATAAAAAAATTCGTTAAAATGTTTTTTTTTTTACCTTTAAATGCAAAGAACACAAAGAATGCGATCCTATCTACAGGCTTTTGATAATTATTAATTTTACTGAAAAAGCAAAAATGAGCATAACTTTTCAAAGTATAAGTTCTATAGGCTACAATATTGGTAAATGCGAATGATATATATCTCGATTTCATGATAGCTATAGCTTTTCTAATATCCCAAGCCAAAAGTAAAAATGAAGCGAAAATACATCCGATATAAATCCATTTTGAGATAGAAAATGGAATTTTAGGTTGTATAGATGACCCCCAACGATCAAAAATAAGTAAAAGTGCAGCAGTCCATATATCAGCAACGTAAAGTAGAACGGATTTTAATACGAAAATAAAGACAAATGAATATGTTATTCTTCCTATTATTTTCCCTGCAGTAGTTTTTTCTTTAAATTCCTCCAAGTCAACAAAATCAAATTTATGATTTTGAATTTTATCATTCTTAATTTCTTCCTTCCATTTTGGTGCTGAACAGCACATTTTTTTTTTTCCTTTAAAAATAAAAAAAAACGTTTATGGTATATATATATATACAAAATTTTCCGCGAGAGTAGTAAATTAAAATAATTAATTGGTTTTGTTTTCTTATGGATTATTTGGTACGATCATTTATCGTATTAGAAATTTATCGAGTTTATATGATATATATCGTAGAGTGAGAAATGTCTATGTAGGTTATATGAAGAACTTGGCATTAAGTCATTTTAAGTATATAATCGAAGAATGAGAATAAATAATAAGTTGTAGATTTTGAGAAAAATTCAGATTTCTCGGAAAAATAACGAAATATAAGGATATATAATCAAAGATAAAATGAATGAATGAAAAAGTAATGTAAAAAGAATGAAAATGTTTGAATGACGATAGTAGGAAAAGAGAGTAAACGAAGTAATATTATTGAGTTGGTTTGATTGTTTTAATAGTTGACTAAAATGGGAATTTTGAATTTGTTGATCATTTTTAATGTTGTATTACTCTACTTTCTTATTTTATTCGTTTATTTCTAATTTTTAAGATGCAGGTAATTTCTTTCATAAAAATGTAAGACCTACCTAATATTAGACGGTTCGCAGTTAATGAGGAGTCGTGTAAATTGATATGCAACTATTTCATTTTGTGTACGCCTAACCTTTTATTATAACATCCGATATTCCTTTAACTAGACTAGTTTCATATTAAAAATTATATATATATATAATATCTACTTTTGGTGAATAAACAGTTTATTCGTGACCTCATCTTGAAACGATATATATATTATTTTAAACAAGTACAAACAAATATTAGCCATCAACTTACGTACGTATAAATTCTTAATACGTATATCAGATATCGATATTTCCATATTCGTTACATTAACACAATTAATTTTAATACGTACGTATAATTAAGAAATTATTAATCTTCAACTCGATATACATAATATTCACTCTCGTTATAAGTATAAATTTGGTTTTTTCTCAGTCCAATAATTTTACTACGTACGTATTATATATTAACGAGAATCATTTGTTAAGATTCTAAATATTGATATACGGTAGTTTCTCAATTTACTTAATAACACTTTAATGATTATTTTTAGTAATTATTTACATTTTAAATTTTCTTCGGTTTCAAAACTTTGATTATTTGTATATTTCTTAATTAGCATCGATTATACATTGTTAGATATTGACTTTATCATTTGATTTTCTAATACTAACGCTAATAACAAAAATATTAAAAATGTCGTTACAGTGAGTTGTACTGACACATTATATTAAAATTTGAATAAAAGTGTCGGTATCGGGGCACAAAATTTCCGAATGCCGGAAGCTGCTTTTTCTCCAGCGGTGTTTATTTTACAGCTGTTTTCATAAATTCTGGGACATCAGGCAAAAAATGGTCCGAACAAATATTGCCGGTTCGATAAGTTTGTGATTCGGCAGTGATAAACTTTTGATTTGGATGTGAATTACAGTAATTCACATCCAAATCAAAAGTTTATCACTGCCGAATCACAAACTTATCGAACCGGCAATATTTGTTCGGACTATTTTTTGCCAGATGTCCCAGAATTTATGAAAACAGCTGTAAAATTCTGACGTAATTACTACGTAGAGGTAGTTTGATTAGTGATTATCACTATCGCTATAGTATGAACTTCTAATTTACCCCCAACTTCTACTAATTATTCACTTAGCGGAGTATTTATACTATCAATCAAATTTTATGTACTCCGACAGTGAAGTTGGGGAAAAATTAGGGCAACCCTAATTTTTCTTGTCATATGATTTTTAGAACGTAGAGTATCGTGATTTAAAATAAAATGGAACAATAATTATACTAGATTTCCATTAACTTTTGGAAACTTTCAATTGTAATACCGTAATAAGATCAGTGTTCAAAATTTCTAAATGCCGAAAGCTGCTTTTTCTCCGGCAGTGTCTATTTTAACCGGAACTTAGAAAACTCGACCGGATGTAGCAATTTTTTATATCAAGATTTATATTAATACACGTAAATATGATATACGGAAAAGTAAAATTAGATTACGTATTTAGGCCAGACCAATTTGATTCTCCGTTTAACATACCCCCCCCCCCTTATTTTTTCATATAATTTAGGCCAGAACCAAAAAATTTTTATAATTTTGGCCAGAATTATATTTTTGTGTATTTTATTTAATATTTTAGCCAATCATATGCAGTCCCCCTCTAGATTTTGACTTGAATGTTATTCTGGCCTTACTAATCTAAATTTAGAATATGAAATTAATTTGGGATTTCATTTAATTGAAAAAAATTAGGAACTAACAAATAATTACAAAACTTTAGAATAAATAGTTACACAAACTAATAAACATTACAAAATATATCGATATATTGTTTAAAGCCACGAATGGTAGTTCAGCCGAAAGATCAAGTGCTCAGTTAGAGCAACACTTCAAAACATCAGATGCTTTGTCACACCTATTATGAATATGAAGGGCTCAGCCCTGGGGTTTGAAGCCATCACATTTTGAAATACGGTAGTTTAATTGAAACAGTCTCCCCTGTTCTAACCGGGTCACGGTTTTTGACCCCGATTAATAAACACACGTAATTAATTTATTTCACGTTATATTTTATCAAATCTCACTAGAAAGAAATTTAATTTAAAATAGTATTGAATTGCCAGAAACAAACAACTAAAGAGGCTATCAAAGATGCTCAGTGTAGTTTTGTTCTTGAAAAGCCTTATACCTACCGTTTATATTAAGTCTAGTAATAAAGGTCCGAGTTAAATAGCAGATAAATAAATGCTGGTGTTTGATTAATAATATAGCATAGTCGAAGCTATAAAGATTGCGTAGTGTAGAGAAATGTAAAACGATACATTCGTATAATGGAATACTTGCGAATTAAATATTATAGAACCGGGTCACCCGCTTTACTTTAATGACCCGGGTAATGATTTTTTATCCGAGTGGGTAACCCGGAGCTCAAATTTTAAATGGGTCTAATCTCTACACAAAGCTCTTAAGTAATGCTTGTTTTATGTTTCAAAAATAATAAAACAGTGGCAGAAGACAAATTGTAGTGTACAAAATTTTAATTTACTTAGAAAAAAGAAAATAGACAACAAATACAAAAGATTTATAACTAATTTTTATTATCATCAAATTTTTCTGCCACCGTATATAATTCAAACATAATATTAAAATTCAGAAGAAATATTAATATCTTTTCTACTAAACTTTTTTTCACCATATCATTAATATATTTAAACATATTATTATAATCATTTAAATCTTCTTCATCAATTCCAGAATAAACTTTAATATAAAATTACATTCATGCGTAAAACTTTTATAATTGCTTTAAAAATTGGTTCAGAATCAAATTCATAAATCGAAAGATCCAAAGAAGTTAATGATGAATTTCTTTGAAGTACCCGCGCAAATGCTATTCTTCCATATAGACAATTTCTAATGATATTTAACAAGGTAACAGTTGAAATTTCGCAAAGAGACTCTGCTAACTCCTCTATTGAATCAAGGTCAAGCATGTTAGCAGAAAGATCTAGAGACTTAAGGCCAATATTAATACAAAGAGCGTCCGCGAATGCTTTCCCTTCTTCAGTGCAAAGGCTATTATGTCTCAGATTCAAAGAGCTAAGCGAAATATTTTTGTAAAAAGCCTCAGCCAATGCTTTTACTCCTATTACCAATTCGATTAGTAGAAAGATCTAAAGAAGTGAGTGTTGTATTTTTACAAAGAGCTTCTGCCAATAATATTCCTCTTTCCGAACTGATTTTATTGCAAAAAATATCTAAAGAAGTAAGAGATGTGTTTTTACAAAGAGCTTCTGTTAATATCATTGCTCTCTTATTGCAAGGTTGATTATGATAATGATCCAAACAGCTAAGAGTAGAATTTTTGCTAAGAACCTTTACTAATAAATTTTAAGCCTTCAAAACTAATTTGATTACCATTAAGATATAAATGAGTCAGAGAAGTATGTTTACAAAGCGAATCAGCCAAAATTTTTGCACCTTTAACCAGAATTATATTATTACCAATATTCAAAGAGGTAATTGTAAAGTGCACTTGAAATAACTTTTGATCTTTCAACGCCAAGCTGATTATCACTAAAATCCGATATAGTCAAAGGGATATTTTCGTTAAGTGCCTCTGCAATAGGGATGGGCCACTGCGCAGAATTTTTGAGAGGCTGCGCAGTGTGATTTTTAAAATTCAGGCTAGCTGGTGTAATTCTGGCCAGCTGGCATAATTCTGGCCAACTGAAATAGAATTATATCTCTGCTATATGTTATGCGCATTTCATGCGCAGGCTGCGCAGCCTGCGCAGAAAATTTGAAAAATTCACGATTTGCCCATCCCTTATCATGACAGATTTCATAATGGCCGATTTCTTTCCATAAAACCACGATATCATTACAGATTAAAATGGCGCGTGCGATAACATTGAGCTGTCGATTATTTTTGTGTCCGTCTTTAGAAGGATATTCTCAATAAAATTCTTTTCATTTCTTGGTGGGAGCGGAATGAATTTGAAATAATATCAGATCTTTAATTTGGCCTATATTTTTTACCCTACAGCGAAGCGTAGTGGATCGTATAAGATCTAACTGATAAAAAGTGAAATAACTCCATATCATTGCCTTTTAAGCATAGAGTATGAATATATATGTCTGATGCTGCTTTTAATAAAAACATATAAAC
>CAJVPM010001709.1:0-11346 GCA_910592325.1 Scutellospora calospora | reverse complement strand
GAGTTTTGAGAAATAATTAAATGTTTGTAAGAAGTTTTGGTACAAGTGATCTTCGGAAAGAGTTGCTAATTTGTGTCACTCTTTAAAATTTATTAAATATAAAAAAATATATACTGATATAATATAATTTTATATAAAACAAAGTTATTTAGAGTATAAAGTTAGAAGATATTAATAAATTTTTAAAAATTATAGCATTCTTTATAATTTTATTAATAAAATTATAACGAATATTATAATTCTTAAAATTTTACTAATAAATTCTAACTTCTAAGTTATTTTGTTTTATATATAAAAATATATTAAACTGAACATATTTATAAACTTTGAACTAAACTTTTGTTATATTTAAGTTCAATTCAGTTTCAAAAATTATAAGTTTATGCTTAGTTCAATTTTAAAATTTAGAGTTCAGTTTATATTTAGTTCAAGTTTAATTAAACTGAACTGAACTTTTTTAAATTAGAACTGAACTTCAGAATTCTATTTTTATATTTCTAATTTATCTATTACAGATTTACTAGATTTAGTTTTAATATTAATTTAAAACATATATATATATATATATATATAAATATTATAATAAAATACTATGATAAGGTCTAGTGACCTAGTATAGTAGTTAGGTTGTTGGACCGCTATGTAATAGGTCTGGGTTCAAATCCTACTATTGACAAATTTGAATAATTTCTCAGACTTTGTGATATGTTACAGTAAACCCTGTCCATTTCTGGAGGCGTACTCCTGTAAATTAAGTTGCACTAAATTGATTAGAACTTAAAAGTGTAGCATAAGATTATATGAATAAATCTTGATAGGATATATGAGCAGAGGATCTGCATGGTAAAAATCCCAAGTCAGTGAAGTAGTACAGCCTTCCGACAGGACTACATCAGTTAATATCTGATCTGAGAAGAAAACTTAGTATAATAAAAGTAGAAGGTTTTGAGGTCTCCAGGTAAAGAGTTACTAGGACTAGCTAGACACTGAAAAAAGACTAGGTTGACCAACCAGTGGAGAACCATAGTAGAACCTGGGGTTGTATAAATATCTACAAGGGTCTAATCTAGGTGATCCTGTAAAATAGATATAGGCCACTCTAATGAGTTTGCTTCGAGATTAACTAGCTCTACAATACTAGCAATGCATCTGGTATAGTATATCCTGAGAGGACCTAAGCTAATTTGAGTAAATAGATCTATAACAAGCTAGCTAGCTTAAATGGTTAGGTGTTGTAGTGATGTTAGGTTTGGATCTGTATGGGTTAATGAACAGAGTGTTTAAATAGGTAATTCACAGGCAGGTTACAGATATGGCAGTATAGTGTAGAACTAATTTGATAGTCTAATTGTCAGTGCAGCGGACTACTTAAAATAAATAATAACTAAAGTTGTATATGTGGCTTGTTGTACACTCTTCATATAATTACAAACAGTAGGGATTATTAATGTATAATTCTGTATACAAATACTAATAAAATCCTGTCAGCAATATAAACTACCTTAAATGTAAAAAAAAAAATAAAATACTATAATCTATATTTTTTCTATATATGTTTTTAAAAATATAATATTATTTTAATATATAAAAATATTTAATATATTAATATTGTATATTAAGTATAGACTATTAGCTATAACAATAATATATAGTATATTTATATATATATTATTAATTTTTTGATTAGTAGATTATTTATATAGCAATATAATATAAAAATACATTATTTACTATATATTGTTATATATAGTTATATAATATATTATTTTATAATATATTGAAAATACTATTTAATAAAACTTATACACAACAATATAGTAGAAAATCTATTTGATTAGCTAATTGGTACATCAATTTTTTATAATACTCAAATAAGAAAATATTCATTTTTGCTCATATATAAATTGTATTATATTACATACAAACTGTTAATAAATCTTTATAACTCCTTTGATATTTTGCTTTTCTACTTACCATATAATTTAATCAGATATAATTATATTCACTATTAACTTTTAGTATAACAGTATTTTATAAAAAAGTAATAATTTAAATTGTTTAATAAAATTCTACTCCTTTCATTTAAAGTTAAGGAACATTATATATACTTTGATCTTTTATCTATTTATTAAAAAATTTAATTAGATCTTGCTTGCTTATACTGAATTTATATATAGCTTCCTAATACTACTAATAGCATATATTTTTGATATATAAATTATATAAAGCTCTTATAAAATAGTAACTCTGATAAAAAAAAAATTAGTTAAGGTAAATAACTATTAATAATTTTTATTTACTAATTATTTATTTCAACAATTTTATTTTGCAATTCTAATTCTAAATTTTCTTTTCATTCATATTTAGTTGATTACTATTCTCTTTCTTTAAATTATTCTTGTTTGTAGTATTACTTTAATTATTCTTATTTTATCATCTTTTAAGTCATTAATAGTAATATTTTTCTCTGAATTTAAGTATTCTAAAAATGTATTAATATTGTGTTATATACCATCTTTGTAAAAATTTAAACAGTGCTAATATTTTTTCTCTATTTTTTTGTAGTATTCTATATGATATCTATGCTCACAAACTAGAATAATTCTATTATTATTAGCAGCTAATAATTTATGACAGTAATCACAACTATTATATGTAAGAGGAAATAGAGTGCTGTATCTAGTTGGCATACTTGTTATGTTTGTTTTATCTAATGTAGAGAGATCATAAGTAGTACATATTTTTTTTTTAAACTGCCTTTTTTTGAAGATAAAACCTTATTACTAATTAAATTTGTTTCTTCATTTTTTCTATAAATTTCTTGAAATTAAAAAAGAAAAAAGAGAAAAGTCTTATTAATTAAATATCCTAAATCTTGTAGTGAATATGAATAGTGATTTGTTGTTAAGAATATTTCATAAAAGATTGAATATTTATAGTAGTTTAAAATGTAAGCTTGTTTTTGTATATTATCAGTACTATTATTTAGTAATGTTATAGCTCTTATTCTGCTATGCATATTTTCTACTTAGTAATTATTGAATTAAACTAAATGCTTTTCTATTACCTTTTTCATTAGGTATTTATTTTTTTTCTAATAAAATATATCTGATAAAAATGTGAGAGAAGCTTTATTGTAATTTTTATATTTCTAGTATAAAGCAAAGGTTCAAATATAAAAGATTGTTTCTAAGTAATTATTGAATAATTTAAATTGAAATAGTAAAGTATATACATCAAATATTGCTAGTATAAGATTATCTAGAAGGTTAGTAATAGTCTAGTATTTAATATTTTTTTGTAAGTAAATAAATTTTCTTGTTATATTTTTTTTAATTTTAATTTAGCAGAGAATGCTAAGTCTAATAAAAGGTTTATTCTCTACAGCCTAGGTTTTTTTGTAAGGATTTTTTGTTTACTAAACATAGTATAAAAAAGATTTTCAAAAAATAGATAATAGGCTTTTACAATATATTCTCTTATGTTAAGAAAAATATGTAATGGCCCAAGAAAAAGAACAAAAGATATTGCTTCATGTTGTACTAATGAATTTTTATTCCTATTATTTAGATATATAAGTACCTTATAAATAAAAAGCTAACCTAGCCAATTTGCAACAATAAGTACTATCTTATCATTAAGATGATTTGTTTTTTTATTATAATCTAAGATTATATTTAATGCTATTATATAATCTTATACAAAGTAGAGTTGCTGTTCTTACATCATTACTAAAATTGTATCTTTTATTTTATACTCTTCTTTTTGCTCTATTATAGCATTATTATATAAATATACTATAAGCTATCAACTTTGTCAAATTTAACTAAGTTAAATTTATTTCATTGAGATTTTTGTTGCATATATGATAAGTTGAAGTATTGTTAATACTTATGAATTAGTTTTTCACAAATAAGTAAAGCTTCAATATTATTTAGATTATGAATGGGTACTCCATTAAATATAATTAGTACTAGAAGAGATCTTTCAACTTACTTATATACATTTGTTGTAAAATGAAAAGTATTTAAAAGAAAAGTATTATTAGACTATTACTTTTTATATATATTATGATAGTTATCAAGGTTATAAATATACAGCATTTCTTTATTATTCTTAAAATATTTTTCTATTCTTACTAAGTACTTATTAGCAACTTTTTTTTTATAATTTTGTATAGTTTAGTAAGTAACAGAAATTTTAGCATTACTTAGCATATTAATTATATTATATGATATTTCTGATCTTACAAGATACAAAGCTAGTTCTAGCTTGAAACTATTTACATGTTTATTTCATAGTTTAGCCATCAAATATAAAATTATAACTATTTGTTTTTTATTTTTATTTTGGTTATAAGGTGAATAATCATTTGGTATTAATATATTGCATATTTTAGCAAAAAAACTTTTTAGATCTAAATTTGTATTTTCAAGAATTTGATTGAATTCTTTTGAGTTAAATATAAGACTTTCCTGTTTTCTTTAATACAATATAGTTGTCATCTTTTTGATTCGATCTCCTAATGATAATTTATTTGATAAGCTTGAAGTAGGACTATCTTTATATTGATAAATTGAATTATTTTTAACAATAAGTATATAATAAGAGTTACAAACTTGTTGACCTAACTGTAAATAGGAATACTATTGAATAGTTCTATTAGTTATTGCTTTTCTCATAGCTAATTGAGTTAGATTTTGAAAAATATTTGAATCTTTATCACAATTTTTAACAGAACAAAGACTATTATTAGTTTTTGTTTTAGCATTTTATTGTATAATAAGAATTTAATATAGTATATTTACATGTTTTATATATTTAATTTGGCTTTAAAACTACTTAATTTATATTATACAAATATTTGTAATATATAAATTATACAATATATTTTTAACTATAAAATTTAAACCTATTATTATTAAAATTATTATACTAGCTTTCATTTTCTAAATATAATATTTGTCTCTACATGAGAGCAATATATTTATTCTATTAGTTAGAAACTAAATTATATACTAGCTAATTAAAAAAATAGATAACTATTAGCAAATCAAATAATTTAAAAAAATATATGATTATCAGCTAATCAAATAGATTTTCTACTATGCTATACATAACTCTTTCTGCTAATTACTAAAACCTAATATTGAGCAATAACAAAAATTTAAAAACAATATTCAGTAAGAAATACTATTGTATAGTATAAGGAATAAAGCTTATAACTAGATTGAATATATTAGTATTATACTAATACCTTTAGTTTGTAGGTAGCCTACTAAAGCAAAGCTGCTAACTTTAGCAGATCTTAGTATTTTTTTATTTACTTATGGCTAAAGCAAAAACTAAATATAAGCCTTATCTTTTTTTTTTTTTTTTTTTTTATACTTAGGCGATTTTGCCCTTCATTTTATTAGGAGAAATATTAAAAAATATTTAGACAGGTACATAATAAAAGAAAAAAAAAATATTTTACTTTTAAAACTGCCCTCTTTATTGCAATTCTGGACTCACTCAGCTGTCTAAAGGATGCCCAAGTGCGATCTGCTACAGCAGTATTTTCCTCCTGAGACTAAACATATGTTTAAACATACCTGTTTAGACTCTATCAAAAGAAGGCTACTACCAGCCTATATCAAGAAAGCCTATTTAACCTTAAATTTTAACTATTTCTTATACTTTGCATTTTCAATTCACCTCAAGATTTGGTTGTTTGAATCTTTTAGAATTTTTTCACTTTTCTTGGCTACTAAATCTTTCTTTTGAGAGTTCTCCAGAGAATTGTTCTCTTTGTTTGCTAGGCTAGATCTAGACTGTTTCTTCTTTTTTCCTTTTTTCTTTCACATGTTGATTTTATTTTTTTTTTTCCCAACTTGCCATGACTTCACAACGAAACTTCCATAATCTTTCATAAAAATTGGACCAAAATATATCAATAAACCAACTTATCGTTCGATTGGCTTTAGATCTGGAGCTTAGCAATAATCTAATATCATTGGTTTGTTTTTTGCTTGTGATGCTTTAAAGGTGTAACTTTCTTCGTTTAAGCTTTTCTTCTAAGTTTGTATCTAAGAGTGTGCTTGCAAGACTAGGACTTAATACCAATAGATCCTATTCTTCAAGTATTTTTAGACCTAGTTCCTCTATTATTATTTCTTCTGTGTGTTTTCAGATCCCTTGATATAACTCGCACGTAGCTAGATGGCTAAAAGTTTCTTCTGTTCTGAGGCATACTACACATGTTTTACCTTTATATAACTTAGGTCTTCTTTGATAGCATATGTCACATATTGGTAGTAACTTATTCATGCATTTTATTCTAAACATCAAAGTCTTGCTTTTTTTGAGACTTGTATATTTTCTGCCTTGATATTTCTTTAACGTATCCCATATATTTGTTCAATTTATAGTCTCATTGTTGTTAGTTGCTAGTCTTATATTTATTAGCTCACTTGTATTGTTTAGTTTTGCCCATTCTGTTTCGTAGGTTATTGCTATTATAATATTTACAAAAGCTCTTATTGAACAATCGATCAAATTGTTCTTCCATTTAGGTAAAACCTTAATTTTATCAGTATCAACATCTTTTGGCTTAATTATTTTGTGTGAGTTGAGACCAAGCTTGGCAAGTTTGTCTGCTTCGTCATTCCATAAGTTACCACTATGACCTTTGATCTTAATAAGCTCTAACTCAATATTTTTGGCTTTGCAGCATTCTCTTATTTGTCTAATTAAACTTCTATTCTTAGTTTTGAATAGATCTCGAATACTATTTGATGATCTGTTACTTAGTATTCCTTCAATTGCTGCTTTGCTATCTGAGAAGATCTTAACTTGAGTATCACATGGTACTGCCAAGATTGCTGTTCAGATTGCTCTGAGCTCAGCTCGAGTTGAGGAGAGCCAGTTGACTATTCTACTATTAAAATATATCCTATCTAAACTATTATCATGTCTATTATCTATTACTCAGCCTATTCCCATTTTCTTTTCTCTGTTATTTCCTGTTTCTTCGCTTGCTAGTGACCCATCTGTATAAATGTCTAATACCTTTTTCCCTCTTAGCTTTTCTACTATCTCTCTTAAATCTTTTTGAACGCTCTTATCTTCAATTACTCTTTGTATTATTGCTTCTTCTATACTCGGTATTTCTATCTGGATGCTGTTCTGAATTGTGAGTTCTTCTCTTGAATATAGCTCACATTTATCTATATAGGCTGAGAGTAGTATTTTTAAAGTGAATGTATCTGTTTCGTCTTTTGTTGCTTTGCTGACAACTTGGTGTCACTTGCTTATTGGCTTGCTAATTAGACAATCAGTATCATTCTTTTTACCAATACTACATCCTTTACATTTTGCTATACTTGTTTGTAATACATCTCCTGGATCTATACATTTTCAGTGCGCTAATGTGAATTTTCCTTGAGTCTTTCTAACTATTTTTCCTACTATCAGTATATTTCCTTCTTTTAAGATAACCTATTCTTTCTTTCTTTTATCTGTGCTAATTTTCTGTCTGCTTGCTTTCAGCACCTCTCTGTTAGTGCTTTGAGTTTTGAAGTTCTCTACAACTTCTCTTGAGCTATGATCTGCAAGAACTTCTCTTTCAATTGATTTGAACTAGTTTGGTTTGTGACCTTTTCCCCCACAACCTCTTATTGATTTTATCTGATTTTAGAAGAGTAATTTATTTCCTTCTTCTTCTAGTAACTGATCTATTGTGAATATATTTAGATTTCTACTATCTATAAAGTCTCTCAGATCTTTGCCTGATAGTAATCTCACTACTTCGATACCTTTTACTTCTATATTGTTTGTATCTGTACAAGTTTCTTGAAATCGAAAACCAAGTTTAGCTATACTTTTGATAATGTTATATGTTAGGTTGCCTTGAGTTCTTGTTGAGCTGAATATGCATCTCTTATCTAGTATACTATATTTGGATTTGTATTTCAATTGCACATCTTTTAGTCTTAGGTGAGTAGATTTCCTTATGCCATCCTTTTGGTTTAGGCATATTGTTAATTCTGTAATATGATATGCTAGTTGATTTTGCCATATTGATCTTAAACCTATTAATCTGTTATAGCTGCAGATGCTGTTTGCTACTGATTTTGCTAAGTCAATTTTGTTTTTGATCAGCATCCAAATTGGCCTCTGTATTTATTGCATTTTGATTTTGGTAGAAAGGATGTTTGTAGTTTATATTCAATGCTAGATAGTAAAACACTATTATTTAGATATATTAGCTGACCAGCTGTTGCTTTTTTGAGTTTTACTACTTTGCACATTCTTGCTACTTCTTTTGTAATAATTTTAACATCACATTCACTTCCTTCTTTTTCAGATATCCAGACTCCCAAATGTCTTATTGCTTCTGATTTCCTTTTTGCATAAATGATATCTTTATTTTTTCCTACTTTTATAGCAAGCCTTGTATCTTCTTTGTTTTGTTTTGTGTTAAGTACGAGCAGTTCTGATTTTTTCCCATTAATTTCTATATCATTCAACTCGTAGAATTCATTAGAGATTTTAATAATTTCGCAGAGTTCTTTTTCTGATCTGGCTACCCATGTGGTATCATCCACGTATGCTAGGACACCTTGTCTCCAGCTCATTTCTTGAGTTTTATTATGATTTAAATTTGTAGACTATTTTAGACTCATTTAATAACCCATTTTCTTCTGGTCTTGGATTACGTATAAGGTGGGTCATAGAAGCTTCGCTATAATAGAGGTGAGACAACTTCTCCTTGGGCTAGGCCATCCTCTGCTGTGAATTCTTGTGTTAAGCCATAACTCGTGATCACTTTGATTCTTCTTGTGTTGAATAAATTTAGTAAGAAGGTTCTTGTGATTTCTGAGAGTTTTATTCTTTTTAATGCTTTTTCTAGTATAGTTAGGCTTACAGAATTGAATGCCTTTTTCATATTCTGAGAGAGGATCCAGATTTCCTTATTTTTCTCTCTTGCCTCCTCTATTAGATTATTTATTATATGAATTGGGCTGCTCGTGCTGCTTCCTGATAGACCTGCAAAGTTTGAACCTTTTAGAATGTTAAACTCTGTAAGTACTTTGTCTAGTCTCTTGCCTATTATATATACTACTACTTTTCGAAAAGCTTCTAAAAGCATGATTGGTCTGATATTAGACAAGTTATAATTCCAATTTTCTCCCTTTGGAATTGGGTATAATTGACTGATCTTCTACTTCATAGAAATGTCTCCTTTTTGGATATATTTGCTTGCTAAGGTTATGAAAACTATTCGAGCTATGTAGCCTGCTTTTTTTATTAGAGGGTAAGTGATTCTAGATGTATCTGGTGCTGATTTAAACTTGACGCCCTTGAGGACCTCTTGCCACTCTTGCTCAGTTGCTTCTCTACTGAGTGTTGAGTATATTTCCTCATTTATCTTATCTATAGGTCTGTATGCTTCGACCTATTTGCTTGTGAATTTGTTATTCTTTATCTGTCTTTTCCAAAATTGTTTTATAAAATGATTTTTTACCTCTTGTTGTACCTCTTCTTCTTCTGTGAGTAAGACTAGTTCTTCCTCACTTCCTACTATAACTCTGTCTAATTTAATTTTGTTTGATGATCTTTCTAGGAGGCTACTTATCATATGTTTTAATTCACCCTGTATTGCAGCACATCTGTTGTCTATGTACTTATTTATTTCTATCAGACCTTCTTTTTTCCTTTCTTGTTGTGTATTAGTGTGTATTATCTTCCACTACATTTTTAGGTCTTTGCCTCTTTGCTCTGTTCAGCTTCTTTCTATGATTTCTTCTATTTCTATATCTAGATCTTCATTGAGTTCTTTGATTTTATTTGACCAAAGTAAAACACTATTGTTTAAATATATTAGCTGACCAGCTGTTGCTTTTTTGAGTTTTACTGCTTTACATATTCTTGCTACTTCTTTTGTAATAATTTTAACATCACATTCACTTCCTCCTTTTTCAGATATCCAGACTCCCAAATATCTTATTGCTTCTGATTTCCTTTTTGTATAAACAATATCTTTATTTTTTCCTACTTTTATAGCAAGCCTTGTATCTTCTTTGTTTTGTTTTGCATTTAGTACGAGCAGTTCTGATTTTTTCCTATTAATTTCTATATTATTCAACTCGTAAAATTCATCAGAGATTTTAATAATTTCGCAGAGTTCTTTTTCTGATCTGGCTACCCATGTGGTATCATCCGCGTATGCTAGGACACCTTGTCTCCAGCTCATTTCTTGAGTTTCGTTACAATTTAAATTTGTAGACCATTTTAGACTTATTTCATAACTCATCTTCTTCTGGTCTTGGATTACGTATAAGAGTGAGTTATAGAAGATTCGCCATAATAGAGGTGAGATGACTTCTTCTTGGTCTAGGCCATCCTCTGCTGTGAATTCTTGTGTTAAGCCATAACTTGTGATCACTTTGATTCTTCTTGTATTAAATAAATTTAGTAAGAAGGTTCTTGTGATTTCTGGGAGTTTTATTCTTTTTAATGCTTTTTCTAGTATAGTTAGGCTTACAGAATCGAATGCTTTTTTCATATTCTGAGAGAGAATCCAGATTTTCTTATTTTTCTCTCATACCTCTTCTATTAGATTATTCATTATATGAATTGGGCTGCTCATGCTGCTTCCTAATAGACCTGCAAAGTTTGAACCTTTTAGAATGTTAAACTCTATAAGTACTTTGTCTAGTCTCTTGCCTATTATGCATACTACTACTTTTCAAAAAGCTTCTAAAAGCATAATTGGTTTGACATTAGACAAGTTATAATTCCAATTTTCTCCCTTTGGAATTGGGTATAATTGACTGATTTTCTACTTCATAGGAATGTCTTCTTTTTGGATACATTTGCTTGCTAAGATTATGAAAACCATTCGAGCTATGTAGCCTGCTTTTTTTATTAGAGAGTAAGTGATTCTAGATGTATCTGGTGCTGATTTAAACTTGACGCTCTTGAGGACCTCTTGCCACTCTTGCTCAGTTGCTTCTCTACTGAATGTTGAGTATATTTCCTCATTTATCTCATCTATAGGTCTGTATGCTTCAACCTATTTGCTTGTGAATTTGTTATTCTTTATCTGTCTTTTCTGAAATTGTTTTATAAAATGATTTTTTACCTCTTGTTGTATCTCTTCTTCTTCTGTGAGTAAGACTAGTTCTTCCTCGCTTCCTACTATAACTCTGTTTAATTTAATTTTATTTGATGATCTTTCTAGGAGGCTACTTATCATATG
Source organism: Scutellospora calospora (assembly GCA_910592325.1). NCBI lineage: Eukaryota > Fungi > Glomeromycota > Glomeromycetes > Diversisporales > Gigasporaceae > Scutellospora > Scutellospora calospora. The sequence continues at coordinate 101 of CAJVPM010001709.1, read as the reverse complement.
TTTTAATTCGCCCTGTATTGCAGCACATCTGTTGTCTATATACTTATTTATTTCTATCAGACCTTCTTTTTTCCTTTCTTGTTATGCCTTAGTGTGTATTA
>CAJVPM010001708.1:0-11356 GCA_910592325.1 Scutellospora calospora | reverse complement strand
AAAATATATAATATAACTAATATATGTATGAAATATATAATAAATATGATATGTGATATATATATGATAAGTAATAATAGTGTCTCAAAAACTATAGGTAATAGATATAGTACATATAACAAATCTTGCGCAGTAATCATCAGCTAATTAGATCGTATAATTATTGTAAAAAGATCAGAACTTTATTATCTCAGGATCCAGTGATTAGATTTTAATTATTCTTAGCTCATTAGAACTGTTTCAGTGAGCTGATTCCAATAGTATATGTTTCATCTAATTCAGACTAGTAGATTAAAAGTTATTAAGGATTTTGTGTTTTTTCTTAATGTTTTATAGGTCAATAGTGTACATAAATTCATTCTACAAGGAGGATCAGTAACACTAACCTGGCTTGGCAGCTAACTGAATTGGGAAGATCTGACTCATAAAATATCTGAGATTATAGAATACAGAAAACTAGTGGAGAGCTACAGTAGAAATTAGGATTGTACAAATATCTACAAGGGTCTAAGCTAAGTAAATTCATAAAATAAGTATAGACTACTCTAGTAGGTATACTTCAAGGTTAACTGGCTTTGTGATACCTACAATGCATTAGGTACAATATATCCTGAGAGAACCTAAGCTATTCTGAATAAATAGATCTGTAATGAGCTAGCTGGCTTAAGTGGTTAGATGTTGCAGTAATATTAGGTTATATCTGTATGAGTTAATGAACAGAGTATTTAAATAGGTAACTCACAGATGGGTTACAGATATGGTAGCTTAGTGTAGAACCAATTAGGTAGTCTAATTATCTGTGCAGCGAACTACTTAAATTAGACAATGACTAAAGTTATACGTGTAGCTTATTATATACTCTTCATGTAATTACAAACAGTAGAGACTATCAATATATATTCTGTATGCAATTCTAATAAAATTCCTTTAGCAATATAAGCTGCTTTAATAACAAAAAAAAAAATTTTATTATATTTTAATTTAAAATAAATTTATTATTAATTTTTTTTAATTTAGTACTATATATATTTAATTATTATTATAGCTTATTAAATTTTAATTTAAATAAATATAAAAATTTTTAATTAATATATAGTATAGTATTAAAACAAATTTTTTATTTATATAAATAAAGTAAAATATAAAATAATAATATAAAATATAGTAATATAATATAATATTTAAATAAAATTAATAGAAAAAAAATTTAAATAAATAAATTAAAAAAACCTATTACTAATAATAAATACTATAGTATATAAATACAATTTAAATAAATTTTTAAAAATTTAATCTATATTACTTTTTAATTTTAATTTTAACTAGCTTTTTAAACATATACAAATTTTAATTATATCAGGATTTAAGCTATATCTTTTAGCAGAAATTAAATTAGCACTACTTAAAAAAATATATTCAACAGGAACACTTGTTCCTAAAATATAAAAATTTATATTAATAATTAAATTTAAAAGAATTTTAATATTTTTATTTTTATTATATTTAAAATTAAAAATATATCAGAAATTGCTAAATAATCTTTAGCTATTTTTGATAAATTTGAATAATCTACTTCATAAAGCTATATTTAAATTAAAAATTAGATTTTTAATTAATTATATTTAAAATATCTAATAATAAATATTTACTTTCCAATATGTTAATATATCTATATTATAATTTAATAGTAGTTCACATAAATATTTAACAAGTTCATCAAATTCATTATGTTTTCTTTTTTTAGATATATAAGCAAGAAGTCTACTTGATTTGTTATTTGTTTGCTTATTATTTTGATTTTCTGTTTATCTATATTTATTTTTCTATAAATTAATAATTTGCTGTTTATATATTTTAATTAATTTATCATCAAGTTTTTGATCTTTAAAATATTGTAATTTGAGATATGGATCAATAACTATTAATATAATATAATAATAAATTAGTTATTAATTATTTAATAAATATATTTAAAATTACTTACTTGTAGAAATAATATAAACAAGTCTATTAGTTGTTAGAAAATATTTATTTAATTTATTTTTAGCTTTCTTAATAGTAGAAATAATATCATTAGAATAAGAATTTTTATTTAAAAATTTTTCAATCATATTTATTAAATAATTATAAATAGAAATTGAATAACTAAGTGTTAGGTAATTTAATACACTTATTTCAAGAGTAGCTTTTTTAAAACACTAATAAAAAATTTAAAAATAAATAATATTTTATAATATTTATAAATTATTTTATATAATAAATTATTTTTACTTACTTCTAATAAATTTTTTATTTGTTTTAATTTATTCTATTCTGTATTTGTTAATTAATATTTTAAAAAACTTTTATCTGTTGATACTAATTCATCTAATGGCTAAAATATTAATTAATATTTAGTAAATAAAATTAAATAATTATATATAAAAAAATTACTTGTTGTAAATTTAATACTCTTTCTAACATATCATATGTTGAATTCTAACGTGTTTTAATATTAACAATTAATTTTAATTGTTTAATATTTAAAATAAAATATTGTCTTTTAAAACATTCATGTTTTTGTAGAGATTTATGAATTTTAATTATTATTTTTTTTTAACTACAAATATAAAATTATATTATTAATAAAATTATTGAATTTATTTAAAATATTTTATATTAAAAATATAAAATTTATTATTAATTTTATATTTAAATATAAATATTATAAATATTTTAAAAAATAAATAAATTAAATATAATAAATTATACTTTTCCAAGTGCTCCTAAATTATTAATATTTGTTATTTCATTATTATTATCTTCATCTGAATTATTACTTTCATTATTATTATTATTATTATAAAGAGATTTTAAAATTTCTTGAACAGATAGATTTATAATATGAGTAAGACAATATATATATTGATTTTTAGAATCAAATTCTAAATCTTCATTATTAAAATTTTCTTCTAAATTATTAAATATTGAATTCATATTTTTAGCATTATCTGTAGTAATATCTAAAATCTAAAAATAAAATAATAATTAATAATTAATTTTTTTATTAATAATAAAATATAAATACTTTTGTTAAAAGATTATTTTCTTTTAGTATTTTAAAAAATTCTTCAGCTAAATTTTTGTTTAAATGAGAGCCTTCAAAATAACTAAACTCAAGAGTACAATGTTGAAGTTGCCAATTATTTGAAATCCAATAAGCAGTTACTCCTAAATAAGATTTTTGATTTTTAGATATCTAACAATCAAGAGTAAATGAAATTTTACTAGAAATTTCTTAAAATTTTTTTTGTAAATTAGCTTTTTCATTACTAAAAATTTTAAAAATTTTATTAGTAATAGTATTTGCTAAAGGAATATTTGCTTCCTTATTAAGTCTTTTAATCATAATTTTAAAAAATTTATTTTCTACAACAGTAAATAATTGATCATCAGAAATAATCCAATTAATTAAATCTTTAAGCTAGTCTTCTTGAGTAAATAATATTTAAATAATATTTAAATTAATTAATATTATTAATAAAAAAATAAATAATATAAAATAATTATAAATTCATCTTTTTTAATAAATTTATCTAGTGCTCTAATAATTTTTTCATTTGCAATTTATCTTTTATAATTTTTTTCAAGATTTCTTTTTAAAGCTGATGTTGATTTATCTTTTAGTAATTTATAAGTTTGACTAAAAATTTAATAAATAAATAAATATAATTAATATTAAATAAATAATAATAAAATTATATAAAAAAATATAAAAATTAATATTAAAATTAATATTTTTACCTGCAATAATTACATTTATATTTTTTAGCTTCTTGATTTAAAGTAAAATGATTATGAACAATAGATTTAAGTTTTTTTTTATTATCTAGTTCAGTATTTATATTTTCTTTAATAAAAAGATTTTCTTTAATAGAAAAATTTTCTTCAAGAGAAAGATTTTCTTCAATAAGAGAATTTTTTTTCTATAAAAATATCTTCATTTATTTGATTAGAATTTGTTTTATCTTTATTACTAAATATCTCATCATCTTCAGTAATATTTTCTTTTTGTTTTGAACTATTATCTAATATATCAATATAAATAATTTCTGAAATATTACTTTCAATGATGTAATTTTCATTAAGAAAAATATCTGATTCATCAAATTCCATATTTAATCTATAAATAATTAAAAATTATTTAATAAAATTATAAATAATTTAATAAATATTAAAAAAAAATTTAATACTATTGAATTTTAATAAATAATTAAATTTTTTAAGAACTTTAATTTAAAATATCTTAATAACTATTTAACTATAATCAATAAAAATTTTTTATCTAAATTCTACAGATTTGTAGAATTCTAACAAAATTTTTTTTATCAAAATTACTTAGTTTGTTGTTAAAATATCTTTGCTCTAAGTTAGTAAATAATTTAAAATATCTATTAAAATAGAAACTTCTATAAAAATTTAAACAATAATATCTCTATAATTACTTGATAAAAATCAATAAATTTTTTTTTTGATTAAATTTTACAGATTAGTAGAATTTAAATAAAAAAATTTTTATTACAATTAGTTAAGTAGTTATTGAGATATTTTTATTCAAAATTAGTAAATAATTTAAAATTATTAAAGTAGAAGTTGTTAAAATTTTTAAATATTTGAGTAAAGATATCTCTATAATTACCTGATCAAAATCAATAAAAATCTTTTATTAAATTCTACAGATATAAAGAATTCAGATAAAAAAATTTTTAGTACAATTAGTCAAATAGTTATTAAAATATCTTCATTTAAAATTAGTAAATAATTTAAAATTATCAAAGAAATTATATAAAGTTTTTTAAATTTTTGATCAAAGATATCTTTATAATTATCTGATCAAAATTGATAAATTTTTTTTGATTAAATTTTACAGATAAATTAAATTCAAATAAAAAATTTTTTATCACAATTAGTTAAGTAGTTATTGAGATATATTTATTTAAATTTTCAAAAAAATTTTAGTACAATTTCTAATTAAATAGATATTTTAGATTATTTACTAACTTTGAGTGAAGATATCTCTATAAAAATTTAACTAATTTCAATAAAAATTTTTTGTTTAAATACTAAAATTCATAGAATTTAAATAAAAAATTTTTATTAATTTTAGTCAAAAGATTGCCAAGATATCTTCACTCAAAGTTCAAAAATATTTTAATTTCTTAAAGGTATAAATATTAATTTGTTTTAATACTTACTATTAATTTGATTAAAAATAATTTCATTGTAAAAAAATTAAATTAGACCAAAGTGAAAATAAAAAATCAATATTTAATAAATAAAATTTTACTAAACAATTAATATAATTATTACTATATTTGTTTTAAATAAATTAGAATTTAAATAGTTAAAAAGATATACGATACAATTTTAGTTTATATATTATAATTATTATTAAGTTTAAAATTCATTTAAGATTGACTATATATTATCTACAATGAATATAAATAGATTTAAATAGAATATATATTCATCTATGATTTGTTACATAAATATAAAAATAATTTAGACCTAATGCTAATCAGTTAATACAATATTATGATTAGAAAAAAAGCTTTAATAAGCAATACTGAATTTAGCTTTGATCATAAACAAATAAGTAATAATTATATTTGAAGATTTTTAGAAAGTTCAATAAATAGAATAGACTCAAAAGGTCAAGTTTATGAATAGAATTTACTATATATAAAATATATTAGTATAGTATATTTAAATGATTATTCTTTACACACTTATTATGATAATCATTACAAAAGATAGAATATGTATACATTAGTATATCATTATAAGTCAGAGATTTTCACTAAATTATTTCTTTTTTCTTTTATTATTTATTTATTTATTTATTATCTTTTATTTTTATTATTATTTAACCTTTTCATTATTTCAATTACATTTTATATAGTTATTTGTTTATTAGACTGCTCATACCTTTATTTACGTTTAAGAATTGTGATAATAATCTATGTAAATATTAAGGTGAGCAGTGGAACTAAGGCATATATCCAATAAGCCTTAATTGAATAGAATTGTACATATAATGATATGAGCAGTGTGGCTTTGTATTACCTTAGAATAGCTTAAATGTAAGTGAAACAACTGCTCATGAAGGAGTAAACAACTGCTCATAAAGATATAAGTGATATTATTATTTAGAATTTACTTAGCATAGCCTTTGCAAACCAAATTATATAAATATAGATTCTTTTCACCTTTCTACAAATTAGAAAGTTATAAAAATTATTATCTATTAATAAAATAAAATATTATTACCTTAAAAACCTCGAATCCTTAAATTCTAAAAATATAAAAGCTTCTAATTAAATAATTGATTCCTCACCACATTTTCTCTTTATTTATTAAAGAATACACTGGGTCTCTTAATTAACATAAAAGAAGTAAGTATTGAGACTGAATAAACCTTTCACTAAGTAACTAAGAGCTATATTCTTAACGAGTTATGCAGTAGCAATCAAATGTTTTGCATCATGTGAAAGAAAAAGTTAAATTTAAATATCTTCTTAATGATAAGTTATTTTAAGATAAATTTTTTTATTTAATTATCATTACTAAAATATACGTAGTGCAATTGGATCACATGATCTTGTTCCACAGTGTGATTTGTCGATGCAAATCTTTTAATTATCCTAATTAAAATTTAATAGTGAATTAAACTTCTAGCAAAGATATCTTTAGTAATGAGCTATATGAATATTTATTTTAAGTATATACAATTATTCTCCAAGTTTTTGGGATTCAAAAATGTCCCTAAACATTAAATTCTGGTAAATCCTTGTCAAGATATGCTTATTTTTAGCTAAATAAAAATTTTTTAATAGTAAATTACTATTAAAAAAATTTTTATTTAGCTAAAAATAAGCATATCTTGACAAGGCATATCAGCCGATTTGTGGAATTTGATAAATAGAAAAACCAATCTGTCATAGTTCTGGTCAAATTTGCAGATCATTTGACCAAGTTTGAATTTGTTTGACTTTAAATCTGATGAAATGATCTGCAAATTTGACCAGAGCTATGACAGATTGGTTTTCCTATTTATCAAATTCTACAAATAAGCTGATATGGATTTACTGGAATTTAATGTTTAGATATTAATCGCTCTTCCAATTTACAATAGTAACAATATATAGAATAAAAAAATACGTTGGGTTATCTATAATATTTCGAGTCAGGTCAGGTCAGATTCAGGTTAGGTTTATTGTTAACCTGAATCTGACCCGAACTTTTCAGGTTTAATTTTTTCTAACCTGATCTGAAGTTTCGGATCAGATTCAGGTCAGTTTTCGAGTTGATCTGACCTAATTAGGAGCACTAGTTTTACATAACTAACAGTAAGATCCTCATTAACCTGTTCACATGATACTTACCCTCTAACTTGTTCAGTTAAGTCTTAATGTACCAAGACTATATGACGTACAGTTGTATCCCAGTTATCCAAATTTTTAAGAATAAAGTCTCCATATGATTCCCTTCAATTAAATAAAAGATTAGCATTAGTGAAGCAACATCTCAAGGCATAATCACTAAGAAACCATAGAGTACTTACCTACGAACCAAAACCATCGCCCAAATCTAAACGCCCTCTTTCGACTAAGCTATTCATAGGTTACACAAGGTTTTAGATAGTCAAGTGACTGACTCACCGTAATTCCATGGTGGCAATATCTACAGTAAATCAAGAAAGATTATTGCTCGATAAATCAAAATAGTACAGTATAATAAGGGAGATCGTCACTCAATATACTAATACTCTCATTAAAATAATAGGCAATATTGTTATTATAAAATCTATTTTTTACTTAGAATAAACACTGCAATCTTTGCATCTGAAAAGTATTTGCAGTCTGATGTTCTTCAAAGGTTTGGGAACAGGATGTAGCATTATCCCTTAAACCATCCAGCGAGCAAATTTGCCTGCTAAAATCTTTTTTCAACAATTTTTATTTACTCATGCCAAATTTTATTAAGCTTGTCTTCCCATATCGTTTAGCTAGAATTAAAGTTTACTATACAACTAATCACCTCCTATCTCTCAGTTTCTCATATGCATTATGATGCAATATTACAGTAACTTTTGTAAATCCTGCATATGATCGCCATGCATAAAGCTACAATCATAAAATCATCTACTAGTATATAAATAACGAAAAAAAAAAAAAAAATATTTTTAAAGATTTCGCCATTTACAAACTCGTTATTTGCAAGTTTATCATTGTCTCTTTTAGAAAATGTAGAGACATATAATGACGATAAAGAATATATACTATTTTTGCGATTTCACCCAAATTTTTGGAATAACCCAGATTCAGATTATGAAGACGGGGATGAGAATGAGGATGAAAATGCCACAACAGACACAAGAAGTATCCAAAAAAAAAGTATAAACAAACCCCGTAGCTGCCACCACTACCTTATTTTGAACTATTAGTTCACCCAAGTTCATTACATCATATGAGCATTCGGTTGCCACTACACCTTGATGTTGGTATTTCCTAACCAATCAATTTTTTTTTACTTTTTTTTCAATATTCATAATAGATACAATAGTTACAAATACGAATGAATACACTTCAATAAACGGTACAGGTACCACTGGTAAATAGTGGGAAAACATAAATTGCAAAAGCTTCTTGTTTGGATTGCTCTAGTTATTTACCAGAGACTTTTTAAGTTGCTGTCCCTTGACCAAAATTGGAATGAAAATCCAAAACTCCCAGTCTACCATATTTCAAAACTTATGTCATTGAAACATTATGAATTGATTAAAAGGTTTCTTCATATCTCTTCTCCCACCCTCATATCAAAATTAAAAAATTATTTTGATAAAGTAGAACTATTACTTTTACATGTTCGTGAGGCTTCCAAACAGTACTATATACCAGGTTCCAATATTTCAGTAGATGAAATGATGATTTGGTTTTCTGGAAGAAGTATTCATACAGTTCGAATAAAAAATAAACCTGTTCCCAAGGGTTTTAAGGTTTTTTCTCTTTGTGAATCTGGCTACACCTACACTTTCCTACCAACATCATGCATCACTGAAAATGATATGCTGAAAGTGAATGGTCTTAGCAAAGTTGGGTCTCTAGTTCTTCATCTTGTTGAACAACTTTCATATCAACGATTTCCTTACAATATATACATGGATAATTACTTTACTAGTATTTCTCTCTTTTAGCATCTTTGACAAATAGGTGTTGGGGCCTGCGGAACTATTTGAAAAATGGCATCTGGGTTTCCAAAAGCATTAAAAGTTGATAAAAATATCAAATTGAATTGGGATGTTCGTTCTGGAGTTAAAGTAAATAGTATGTTGGCTATTTTCTGACAAGACAATGAACTAGTTACAATGTTATTTACAATTCATGATCTTGTGGATAAAGAATGGGAAGTTGAACGAGAACGATGTCAACCAAGAGAAACAAGTACTAATGCAGCAAAAGTGCGTGCAGTATTTGGTTCTGAACCAAAAAAAAAATTAAAAATCCCCAAAGTAATCGATGACTACAATAATAATATGAATGGTGTAGATGTTGCTAACTAGCTTCAATCTATTATGACACCCAACAAACTGTACAGTGCAATTGGATGCCTTTTTTTTTTTGGCTTTTAGACACTGCAATTATTAATGCATATTTAATCACCAAAGTTTTAGGATCAATGCAAGAACATAAAAAATTCTGTAATGAACTTGTTTGGGATCTTATTAATCTTGTGAATAATATAGGTAAATCCCAATTAAGAAATAGTTCAAAAAAAGAAGTGAAAAAAAAACTAAAGTCACGAAGCACTTTAAGCTTTCCGATCAACAGTTGGCACCTGGAAATCATTTTGCCATGTGGAAAGAACAATGAGAAGCTTGCAGATAGTGTACTTGGCTGACAAATATAAATGAGTTAGATATGGATCGCAAAACACTACACCAAAGCCAAGTTTAGTATTTATCATGCAATGTACCCCTCTGTTGCAACAAGAATCGGAATTGTTTTCTTGGATTCCAACTTGAAGAAAAGGAATCAAAAAAATAAAACTATGTTAGCTGGGTGGGTGAGTAGGTGAAGAGACCTTATAGATCAAACCTAATATTAATTGGATAGGTGAGTGGGTGAATTGGTCCTCCAAGGCCAAAACTAACATTAATTGGGTGGGTGAGTGGGCGAATGGATCCTTTGGAGCCAAAGATGATGAATAAAAGAATTTGTCAAAAAAAAATTTTTTTTTTTAAATATTTATTTTATTTTATTTAATTTATGCATCAGTTATATATATTAGATATCTTTAATTTATCAATTTACTAATCTATGTGACATCCTGGTAGTACTAAATATTATATGATCAAGCTTTAAATTTTGCAATCATATCCCAAAAAATTGATAATACTAAAATTCGATTTGGTACTGTCAGAATTGTGATTTTAAATGGTACTAATGCAAATTGTAAATATCTTAACTACATTATCAACTTTGCTTAAGCATATAGTACTTTAATCTGCTTGGAAGACCTGAAAATTTGGATCACAAAACAAAATTCATGGCAATAACATCATATTTTTCACGTGGCTTGAATTTTTGTCCTTTGTTCCTATTACACGACGTGTGCCATGCTTAAATGTTATGGTACGCCATGTAATCCTTGCCTTAAAGAGTTGTTCTAGCCTATTTAAGTAAAGATTTTTATGATTTTTTTTTTTTACCCTATAAAATTTTCTCTTAGCAATTTTAGCAGGCAAATTTGCCCACCAAAATAGACGGTTTAAGGGATAATTATATATGTTCAAGAAATTTAAAGACAAAATAAAGTTAAATTAATAATAAATAACTCTGATATAAGAAACTAGAAGTGCCCTAATCATCGCAATTTAAAAGCCAAAATTTGCATCAAATATCCAAGTAGTGCTCCTAATCGGGTCGGTCAACCCGAAACCCGACCCGAATTTTCGGGTCGGGCCGGGTTCGGGTTAGAAAATTTTGACCCGAAAAATTTCGGGTCGGTTCGGGTTAAACATGAACCCAACCCGACTCGAAATTTAGAGATTTAATCGTTGTAAACGGCAAATCTGCCCCCCGGAGTTACCGCAGCCAAATCTTGTACTACCTTCGATTTCTCCGATTTTTCTGTTTTCTCTGTTTTATTCGATTTTCCTGTTTTATTCGATTTTCCTTATTTTTCCTATTTTAGATATTGTAACGATTTATAAAATAATACCGATCTACAAAAAAGACCAAAAAAGTATTATTATCAAAATAACGTCAAACGAACAATTCGACGGTATTTTATTAATAGGAACGATAGGATAGTT
>CAJVPM010001707.1:0-11358 GCA_910592325.1 Scutellospora calospora | reverse complement strand
AACTTTAGTTATAAATAGTATTATCTTGATACTTAAATTGTACTAAAATTATTTTTTCTATACTGACATTATAATAAAAAAAAAAAAAAAAAAAAAAAGTTAATATTTAAAGTTTTATTTTAAAAATTACAAAAATTAAAAGTGAATGCAAGCAAATTTACCTGTATTACAAATTAAAAGATAGTTTTAGATTAAACTACAGTTTAATGTAATTTGTAGTTTGTATTAGAAATAAGCAAGATAATAATATAAGTAATTATTATTTTTTTTTTATCTAGTATTTACACTTACATATAATTACTAACTATTACTTATGATGAATAATTATTACTTATTAGAGAATGTGAATTTTTAAACTTAATAATTTATTGATTAGATTGAATTTTGCATTTTTATTTATTATTATTTAGGAAGTCTAATAGCAAAAGGTGACTTAGGAATATATATTTTTTTTTTACTTTATACAAATGCTATTAGCTAAACTTTTATTAATTTCATAATTATGGAATATAATACATATTGTGAGAGTATAACTAGCCATATATACAATTTTAGATTGTCTAATTTAAGTAGTCTACTTGAAGGTTCTACACTAGCTACTATATCTAAAATCTCTTAAAAAAATCTCTATTTAAACTCTCTAGTCCTATTTCATCTACTATAAGTATTATTCTTTTAAGTTAACTATAATTCTATACTACTTCATATTAGAAAGCATCTAAGCTGATATGTATTACAAACTTTACTATTATAGGTTTAGATCTTACTTAGATAAGTCCTACTTTAATACCCTCTAATAGATAAGTACTATGATATCTAACTATGCTACTATAGATACTAGTAAAACTAGTAAAACTCTTAGTAAATAATAGTGAATAGTAGTAAAACTAGTGAAATTTAATATAATAACTAATCATATTTTAGATAGTTACCAGTTTCATCAGTATTATTTAGTTTTACTAGTATCTATATTTACTATACTATATCCTAATCTAGCTTGTATATACTCTTATTCAATATTTATACAAACTCAGTTCTAGCTATAACCTTCTACTAGATTAGACTTCTATATCCTTCTGAATATTTTATAAAACAGATTCTTCTAATCTAGTTAGCTACTAAGCCAAGTTAGTGTTATTATATAACCTCATATAATAGACTTACTTATACTTATTTGATCTATATCTTTGTAGTCAGAAATCTTTATTAGATCAAGTATTAACTAGTATGACTACTAAAATTTGTACTACTTTATCTAATTCAGGATTTCTACTATGCAGATCTTTTGCTTATAGATCCTATCTTAATTTATTTATATAATGCAATACAAATATTCTATTATATATCTAATATCTGATTAACATAGTGCAATATAATTTATAGAGTTATAATCTCTAGAAATAAGTAGAGTTTACTATAAGTTAAATATAAGGTTTAAGAAATTATTCAAATTGTCAACAGTAGGATTTGAATTTCAAACCTATTATATAGTGGTCTGACAATTTATTTACTACACTAGATCACTAGACTACTTTGAAATATTTTAAAATTTAATCTTTAAATAAATATATTTCAAGATCTAGAAATTAAAAACAAATAATTTTTATATTATTTAATTTTTTATAATAAGAGGAATTAAATAATATAAAAATTATTTATTTTCAATTTCTAGATCTTAAGATATATTTATTTAAAGATCAAATTTTAAAATATCTCAAAGCCACTTTTTGTTATAGAGCCCCTTATTTATTACATAAAAAATCATAAGAATTAATTAAAAATAATAAGTAATAGTAATAATATATTATTTATTTTGTTCATCTCTAGTTCACATCTCTATAATTAATATAAGAGATAATTAGTATAATATTTAAAAGAATTATTTTGAATTAGATTAGGTTAAGTGAACAAAAAAAAAAAAACTTAGATAACAAATAATGAGTTTTATATTAATACAATTAGAAAAAATTACATTAAATGATAATATTTCTAATAATAACCATAATTATGATCATAATAATGACTATAATAATAATTATAATAATGACTAAGATAATAACTATGATAATAGCAATAATAATAATAATGACTATGACAATAGCAATGATAATAATAATGATTATAGTAATAATTATAGTAATTTTGCTAATAATAATTATAGTATAATTAGCAAGCGAAGTAATAGAAATAAGGTATATAACTTTTTTAGAAAGGTTATATAGCAAAAAGAAAAAAAAATAGCTAAGTATATAGCATTAAAGTACAAACATAAGAAGCTTTCTTGTAGAAGGAAAGGCTCTACTAGGCTACTATGACACTACTTAAAAAGTGCATATTAAACTCAGTATATTACAACAGAAGAATTTAATAAAAAAAAAAAAAGACGTAAAGTGAATATAGTACTATTAAGAATGTATTTAAAAAAGTTAGCTTTATAGTTCTGCAAGTATCAAGTACAATACTATTAAAATATAATGTCTGTACTAAGTATTATATTTTAATAGTATCATATCTGATACTTGTAGAACTCTAATTAATTCTTACCTTTTTTATTTTATTTTATTAATTTATTTTATTTTATTAATTATTTATATTTTATCAAATTTTTTTTTTTAATATCTCTACTGCTAACACAGTTAGAGGCGCAGTTGGCACTCTTTTATTATAAAATCATAAATAAACTATAGCTATATATATTTTAAATATTTACATAAAGCTCTATTAGCTTTAGACTTATTATTAGAAGTATAAAATTTTAAGGTTCAAATTTCTCTTGAAATACGACCCTTAATTAAAGAATTAAGTGACTCAATTGGTAAATCTGAGTTTTCCTATTTTAAAGAGGTGTATTGATACCAGATTTCATAGATTATATTAATATGAAGCTAAATAATAGCAGGAGTAGCTTGAGAATTGTGAATGTTCGAAGCTTGAAAAATATGTTCTAGTGAGGTAGGAAGATTTTTCCTCTCATTAATATTAAGAAATTTATAAGCCTCTTCTCAGATAATTATGCTTCTAGGACAGTTGATAGCAAAGTACTCGAGAGTTTGGAGTTCATCAAGGCATCAGATACAGTTTTCTGTTTCTAACGAGCCTATATACTTAAACTGATAGCCTAAAGGAAGGGCTCTATGATAGAGATGCCAAAAGATATCTTTTTTCTTGTTACATATAGACTTTAATGATAACTAAGAAGGTTGAGTAGCTTGAGAAGGAGAATGGAGAGAGATCAGTGGAGAGATAGTTTTCTTCAAAATTTCTAAAATTTTTTTAACTGAAAGCTCATTTCCTTTAATCTCGTCAATTAAGATTTCTTCTCTGTTCCAAGGCTAGTTAGAAGAGGAAGGAACTTTTCCTTTAATTCTTATCCAAGCTACTAGATAAGGTTTTCATTCTGAAGGCCAAGCCTTAGTGCGTAAATTGTTAGAGCTAAGAGTAGCTATAGATGAGATATTTCTTTTATTTCTAAGAATAGAAGCAATTTTGTCTCTTTTAAAAAGAGCCCACATAAAGCCTGAGGTGAGAAGTTTCATCCATACTGAAATAAGACAGATATCTAGCATGTCTTTAATAACAGGAGCTTAGAGGCCTGCTAGCTCCTCTGGTTGCTGAAAAGTAGAATATTTAGGAAGCATACGTGAGGTACCTTTAACCCAGAGAGAGATAATTCAGTTTATCTTTGTAGTTTGTTTTCTATTCAGAGGAAGAAGGTAGGCTGAGTACCAAACTTTAGATAGAATAAGAGTCTTAGCAACTAGAATTTTTCCTTTAAAAGATAGGTTCCTGTTTGCAAGCTTGTCCAGAGAATTCTTAAGGCTATTGATAGTATTAGTCCAAAGATCTTTTTTTGGTTGTCTATTAGTAAGAACCTTATATTCGAGAATAGTAATAGAGTCATCTTCACTAGATTTAATGAATTAGTTCTCATTAAGAAGTTCTACTCTTCAAGCTGTAAGAGTAAGAGGAACAAGTTTTGTTTTAGTTTTGTTGATTTTTGCATTGGAAGCTGCTTCATATAAACTCAGAGAGGAAAGTACTAGATCCCAATTTGTAAGAGATCCAATTTCTATCGTAAGATCGTCAGCATATGCTGAAACTTTGAAAAATTGATTTTCTAGTTTAATTCTATGAAGTTGATTTTCTAAGCTTCTTATAAGAGATCTGAAAGCCAGAATATAAAGAAGAGGAGAGAGTGGGTCTCCCTGTCTAACTCCTCTTTCAACTCTAAAAGGTTTAGAGATATTTTCTGCATTAATAATATGTGCTTCCTAATTGGAAAAAAGGTTATGAACTAGGTTAATAAAGCTATTATCAAAATTCATATTTTTAAGGGTAAGTTCTTAAAAGCTATGGCTAACTCGATCAAAAGCTTTTTGTTGATCTACAAAGAGTAGCCAGTTCTGTTTAGAGGGATCAGATTGATTTCTCATCGTAGTTATTATATCAAGAGCAATATCTGTAATAGACCTGTTTTTGATGAAACCTTGTTGTTAGTAAAGTATAAGTTCCTCACAAATATGGTTGAGGCAATTTGCTATAATCTTCATAAAGATTTTTGCATCACTATTCACTAAAGAGATCGGTCTCCAATTATTAACATTCTCAAGGTCGAGATCTTTCTTAGGAATTAGTGAGATTAGACTCTTGCACCATAAAGTTGGCATAATTTCAGTAGTATGTGCTTGGTTATAGACTTTAAAAAGAACTGGAGTTATAATTTCTTCTGTAAGTTTGTAGAACTCGTAGGTAAGACCATCAGTACCAGGAGCCTTGTTGTTAGGAAGTTTTTTGATTATATTGCTGATTTCCTCTTGAGAAATCTCTTTAATAAGAGATTGGTTGTGTGTTGAAGAAACTTGAGGTAAGTTATCTGTAATCTTTTTGGCTACATCAAGGTTGATATTTTCTTTCTCGTAAATTTTGGTATATTTGTCTCTGATATACTTTAGAGTATTTTCCTTAGATTGTATTGGAGCATTAGGATCCTTAATATCCTTTAAGGCAGAGTATGCTTTTCTGATCTTGTATCTAAAGAAAAAGTATTTTGTTGATTTTTCACCCTGTTCTATCCATTTTGCTTTAGATCTAATTTGCTATTTTTCAGCAAAGTTCGTTAATTCTTCTTGAAGATCTAAGGTAAGTCTATTGACTTGAGTATTGAGAAAAAGATTTTCAGAATTATGAGCAAGCCTTTCTTTAAGATAGGTGATATTTTTGTTGAGCTTCGCAATTTTGCTTTCCAAAGCTTTTGGTTTTCTAAAAGCTCTGATTATAGATTGTAGTTGAACTTTGCAGAAATCCCAATCTTCAACTTCATTAAACTCTGAGATTTTATTGAATACTTCTTTTTTTAGATAATCATTTTTGAAGCAGGCTTTGTCAAATCTCCAAAGAGCTGACTTTCTATCTTTAGCTTTAAAAGAAAGGATACATTCAACCAAAAAATAGTCAGAGTTACCAAATTTTATGTCAATTTGAGTGACAAGATGAGCATTATTTTCATCAATGAAAATATAATCAAGATGTGTTGCCATAGTACGGTTTCCTTGAGTTCTTTGAAAAAATGTATGGAATGGTCTAGACTTGGCTAAGTCTGAGGAATCAGAGAAGTTTTTAGTAAGATCTTGTAATTGTGATCTCGTTATATCCTGTTGAGGAGTTGCTTCACTGGTTCTGTCTTTTTCTGGATATAAATTTGTGTTGAAGTTCCTAGCAATTATATTAATTGAGTCTTCCTTAAGTAGAGGAGTCCATTTGTCAAAGAAAAGTTTTCTATCATCTATATTTGGAGGAGCATAGATATTGGAGATTTAAAACGTTAGATCTTTAAACTTGAAGTTTGTAGTGATAACTCTGTTATCTAGATCTAGTTCGATGTTTTTAAAGGTTATATTCTTATTGTCTGCAAGAATAGCAGTTTTGTTGGTCCAAATAGAATCAAAAATCTATTAATTTTTGAGAAAATTTAAAGTGTTGTTGTCGTTTAGATTAGTTTCTTATAACATAATTAAATCTAATTTATAAGATTTAAGAAGAGATTAAGTGTTTCGTTGTTTTTGTTGATTGTTTAGCCCCTTAACATTAAGGGTTGCAATTCTAAATTTAAATTATCCAGTCATAAATAAAAAAAAAGGAGATAATGAGTTAGATCTGCGCGTTTTGTATCCCCTTATGGGTTTTTCTATAGGGTGCAGATCTGGCTAGATCTGTTTTCTGCACCGTATAATCTTTTTTATCTTTTCTTTTTTTTGAGACTATTGTGAATCCATTATTAGCTGATTCTGAGTAAGGTTGTAAATTACTCTCATTTGTGATAAGGACAATAGGATTGTTTAGAGGTATCGGTTCTTCTGATTCTACAAAAGGGTCTACTGACATATTGTCAGGTATTGTATTTTCTTTATCTGATTCATTATGTTTTTCATTTTCTGAAGAGGCAAGTAAAGATTTGGTTGGAAAAAGTTCTTCAGTAGCATTGTTTTTGACAGAAACTGAGGTAGGGGTAGAGATTTCATTAGTTTGAGCCTCGTTGATTTCTTCAATATTCATAACTTCCTCAGAGCTATTTTGTAAGTTGACTTTTTCAGACACGGTTTCTGATAGTAGATTTTTCGATTTTCTTTTGTTAGAGAGAAATTCTTTATATTGTTAGTGAAGCAAGGTAGCTTCCTTAAATTGGTCACAATCCTTTTTGATATGTCCTTCTTTGTTATAGAAATAGCAGAGTTTAGGAGCTGAACGCCATTCAGTAACAATCTTATTATCAAGAAGGATATAAAAACAAGGAATTCTTTCTTCAAGATCAAGGTCTTCAGTAGTTTCAAAGGTGATTATCCACTGATCAGTTAGATATGAAATACCTTCGATTAATAATAGTTTAATAGAAGCAATCTGGCCAATATCTTCGAAGACTTCCTTAATTTCATCAGAGATAAAATCTTTATCACCTAACGGAATATTTCTGATCTTAACTGAGAGAAAAGATCTTCTTGTATTAGTAGAGATATAACCATAATAAGTCTTATTAAATATCTCTATTCCCTTAGTAGCATAGTATTTGAGTTTGTCTATGCTAGTAAAAATGAGTTCAATATGTGTACGAATACTCTTGTTTATATATGGCTTAGCAGCTATAATATCACGTCCAACTGATTCATATAGAGAGATCATGATTTCATTCAAAGATCTATCTAAATTATATATGTCTAAAATAAGAGCATTGTTGTTTTTTGACTTGATATTATTTCTTGGTAAATAAGAAGAGAAGGTAGATCGACCTCTCTTGACTTTAGCGAATAAACTTGATCAAGGCCTATTTAACGTGTTGTTATTGTTTACTGAAGTAGTTTTCGAACTAGCTGAGGTAGAGTCATATACTGATACGTGTGTTGTTGTTGTTGAAGAGATGTTGTTGTCTTGCTTTTGGTTACGTGACTCAGACTTAGACGTGTTCATGTTGTTATTTTTGTTTACTTCAAAGTTTTCGTTTGTTCTTTCTTAAGAGACTTGTTCATCCTAGTTAGAAGCTGCGTTGTTAGAATAGTCAAATTGTGAACTAGAATTTGTAGCTTGGTTGCTTTCTGTTGCCATATTTTTAGTTATAGAGGAAAAGTTAGTTTCTAAATTCTCTAGTTGTTTTTCTGCAAAAAAACTTATAACAAGTTTGACTCTCTTGTTTTTAAGTTCTTCTATAGCAGAAAATTTATTTTTTCTAGGAACTAGGGGGAAGGCCTCTGTTCTGTTACTGTTTTTAGAGTTAGTGAGATTCTTTGTAGAGGTTATTTTGTCTATTTAAAAAATTCTTGATCCTATACAAAAATGGACAGGAGAGAGAGTACATCGATCTTTTATTTTATCTAATTTGAAAAATATTATAAGATAAAGGTCTGGCAATCTTAGTGTAGTGATTAGGTTGCCAGACCACCATGCAAGAGGTTTGGGGTTCAAATTCCACTGTCAATGAATTTGAATAATTACCCAAACCTTTGTATCCAACTTATAGTAAACCCTGTTCATTTCTGGGGTTGTAACCCTGTAAATCACGTTGTACTAATATTATCTGAATATTAGAAGTGTGATACAATGTTTGGAGAGACGTAATGTTACATGAATAAATCTTGATAGGATCTAGGAGCAGGGGACCTGCATGGTAGAAACCCTGAGTAGGTGAAGTAGTATGGCTTTCGACGGTCACACCGGATAACGCTTGATCTAGAAGAATACAGTGCTCAAAGACTTTAATCAGGTTAGGTGCACATAAGTCCGTATCGCAGTGGTAATCACTGTATGTTACAGTAACACCAACTTGGCTTGGCAGCTAACTAGATTGGGAGGATCTAACTTATGATAGGCCTTGGCGAGATCTGTAAATGACACTAGTGGAGAGCCACGGTAGGAACTGGGGTCGCACAAATATCCACAAGGGTCTTAGTTAGGTAAATTCTGAAATGGGCACAGACTGCTCTAGTAGGTATGCTTTCAAGGTTAACCGAAGCTCTGCAGCTCACAATATGTTAGGCATACGCATCCCAAGAGGACCTAAGCTATGCGGTAAATAGATCCATAGTCAGCTAGCTGGCTTAAGTGGTCAGCTATAGTGGTGACGTTAGTTTGGGATAGGGGGAAGGGTTAATGATCAAAGTATTTAAATAGGTAACTTACAGGCGGGTTGCAGGTATGGCAGCATATGAAGAACTAACAGATGGTCGATCATCTGTATAGCGGACTACTTAAATTAGACAATGACTAAAGTTGTACGTATAGATTGTTGTATACTCATTATGTAACTGTAAAACCTTAAGAGACTACTCACATGGTAGCTCCATAATAACAAATTAATAAAATCTAATCGGCAAAGGAAGCCATCTTAATAATAAAAAAAAAAAATATTGTAAGGTCTGGTTATCTTAGTGTAGTGATTAGGTTGTCAGACTGCCATGCAAGAGGTTTGGAGTTCAAATCCTACTGTCGATAAATTTGAATAATTACCCAGACCTTTGTATCTAACTTACGGTAAACCCTATCCATTTCTAGGTTTGTAACCCTGTAAATCACGTTGTACCAATATTATTCAGATATTAGAAGTATGATAGAATGTTCGAAGAGTGTAATATTACATGAATAAATCTTGATAGGATCTACAAGCAGAGGACCTGCATGGTAGAAATCCCGAGTTAGTAAAGTAGTATGGCTTTCGATAGTTACACTAGCTAACGCTTGATCTAGAAAGGAAACTATCATCAAAAGATGCCGATTGAGTTGGGTGCGCATAAATCCGTTCCACAGAGAGGATCAGTAACACCAACCTGGCTTAGCGGCTAACTAGATTGGGAGGATCTGCTTCATTAAACATCTGAGAAGATAGACACAGAAAACTAGTAGAGAGCCACAGTAGGAACTGGAGTTGTATGAATATCTGCAAGGGTCTAAGCTAGGTGAATCCATGAAATGGGCATGAACTACTCTAGTAGGATTGCTTATAAAGTTAACTGGAGCTCTGCGTGCTATAATATGTTAAGCAATACGCATCCCGAGAGGACCTAAGCTAAGTTAGATAAATAGATTTGCAACGAGCTAGCTGGCTTAAGCAGTTAGGTGTTATAGTGATATTAGTTGATTCTAGTATTGGTTAGGTGAACAGAGAGTTTAAATAGGTAACTCACAAGCAGGTTACAGATATAGCAGCTTGTGTAGAACCAAACAGGTGATCTACCTGTATAGCGGACTACATAAATTAGACAATAACTAAAGTTGTACATGTGGCAGGTTGTATACTCTTCATGTAATTACAAACTGTAGGAGATTGTCAACAGACGACCTCATATATTAAACTAATAAAATCTGCTCAGCAAAGTAAGCTACCTTTAATTAAAAAAAAAAAAAAAAAAAAAAAAAAATATTGTATAGAATTCTAAAGGCCTAATATTAGTTAATATTAATAATATAAAGCTTTATAATATGTTTGCCACTTAGATTATTAATTATCAATACCTATTTAATATAATTAAAGATACTGAATTAATTAAAATTATAGAATATTTGAATCTTATAGCATATTTAGTTAAGGCTAATATAATAAAAGAAGTAATAATGTCACTTTATAGTTCAAAAAAATGAAAGTTAAAAACAATTGTTACTTATTTATTTAATTTAATTTTTTTTAAATTTTAATTTAATTTAATTTTAAGAACCTAAAGTGCTAGTAAAAATACTTTATTAAATATTTATATTTTTATATTATACAATATAATGTATTAATATTTTAATTTTTATTATTTTAATTTAATTAGTCATACTTTTCTACTATAAATTCTGAAATTTCTTTTATATTAGATCTATAGATATTTCTTAACAACAAGGCTTTTATTTTTGCTATAGCTTATTTCATAGATAACATTGAACTCTTCAAAAAATAGTAATTAACTTCGAGTTGTTAAGTTAAAGATATAATAGAATGAAAATTTCAAATAAATTTTTTAAAATATTAACTAATTATAAAATTATATTAAAGGTATTTGTAAATTTGGCTTTATGCTAAGCTAGTATAAACTGAAATTCATTTTATGCTAAGTTTAGTATAATACCAAATTTATTTAATATTAAGTTTAATATAATATGAATTTGGCTTTATATTAATCTTTAGAATAAAACCAAATTCATTTTATACTAAACTTGATATTAAATAAATTTAGTTTATACTAAGCTAGTATAAAACAAATTTATTTTATACTAAATTTAGTATAAAACAGATTAGTTTATTAAAAAATAGTTTGATATTTCTTTTTTTTTTTTCTAAATACTAAGCTTAGTATAAAACAAATTTATTTTTTGCTTGCTTAGTATAAAGCTAAATTCATTTAATATTAAGTTTAGTATAATATAAATTTGGCTTTATATTAATCTTTAGGATAAACCCAAATTTATTTTATACTAAATTTGATATTAAATAAATTTGGCTTATGCTAAACTAGTATAAAATGAATTCGTTTTAAACTGAGCTCAGTATAAAACAGATTAGTTTATTAAAAAATAGTTTAATATATTTTTTTTTGAATACTATACTTAGCATAAAACAAATTTGTTTTTTGCTAGCTTAGCATAAAGCCAAATTTATTTAATATTAAGTTCAGCATAATATAAATTTGGCTTTATATTAATCTTTAGCATAAAGCCAAATTCATTTTATACTAAATTTGATATTAAATAAATTTGGCTTTATGCTAAACTAGTATAAAATAAATTCGTATTATGCTAAGCTGAGTATAAAACAGATTAATTTCTTTACTAAAACCTATATTTTTTGCTAAATATAATTAATATATAGCTATTATATATTTACTATATTATTAAAATATT
>CAJVPM010001706.1:0-11359 GCA_910592325.1 Scutellospora calospora | reverse complement strand
CAAAACTTTTATAATAATTTTAAAAAACTTTCTTAACAAAGTTGTTAAAATAAATATTAAAAAATATATTTTACTTAAAAAAATATTTAAAGTTAATATTAAAATTTTGTATTACAATTAAAAAATAAAATTAAGGTATATCAAGTCATTTGATCTATAATTACAACACTTAAGAAGAAATATCTCATGTCTGTTATATATATATAATAATTAAGTTATTTATATAGTCTAAATTACTAGTTTAATCTAATATATTTTTATCTAACTTGATTTTCAAAGATGTATAGTTACTATTATTACAGAAAAAATATCATCAACTCAAGTTTTCTATATTACATACTTGGTCAAACATATACAGTATTTGTTATTTGTATATTGTATAAAAAATAACAGATTTATATTTATTAGAGTTGTTAATATAGGTTATAGATCTTTTGTAAATAGTAAGTTGAATCTTCTAAAAATATTAATAAGTTAGAAAAAAATCTAAAAAATAATATAGAAAGAGACTACTTTTAAAAGAATAAGATTTTACTACTTGTTTTCTCATTAAAATAATACAAATTTATATTGTAAGTATACTAATAAACTACTAATAAATATTACTTGAAGTATTAGTGATATTTAACAATTTTTTTATTATGATTACTTTTTTATAGTATTGAGATAAGTTTATAGAATTGGACATTAGCGTTTAAAATTTTCGATTGTTAATTAAGACAACTCAATAAAAGAAATGTAAAAAGTTTGTGAACGTTTGCTAATCAGCCAATTTCTTAAACTGAACAAACGCTTTATATTCATCTATTTGAACTCCAATTCCTTTTAGATAACAATAAGCAACATTATACATTCCATCAATGCTCCCCATATCAGCGGCTTTTTGATAATAAACAAATGCCATGTGTTCATCCTTTTCAACACCAATTCCATTTCGATAATAATATCCAAGATCATCGATTGCATTAATATTTCCCATTTCTGCAGATTTTTGATAATAAATGAAGGCTTTATGGTCATCCTGCTCAACTCCAATTCCTCTTTCATAACAATCACCAACATAGTATAAACCTTCATCATCACACAAATTAGCAGATTTTTGGTAATAAATGAATGCTTTACGTTCATCCTTTTCAATACCAATTCCATATCGATAACAATAACCAATTTGATAGATTCCATTAGTATCACCCATATCAGCCGATCTTTGATAATAAATGAATCCTTTATGTTTATCCTTTTCAACTCCAAATCCATTTTGATAACAATAACCAACATTATACATAGCCGTAGAATTACCCATATCAGCAGATTTTTGATAATAATTAAATGCTTGATACTCGTCTTTTTCAACTCCAATTCCAATTTCATAACAATATCCAAGAAGCATTATTCCATTAGCATGACCCATTTCAGCAGATTTTTTATAATAAAAAAAAGCTTTATTTACATCCTTTTTAACACCTATTCCTTCTCTATAACAATCACCGAGTCTATTTATTCCATAAGAATTATCCATATCAGCAGATATTTTATAATAATAAAACGCTTTTTTTTCATCTACTTCAACTCCAATTCCTTCTTCATATAATTCACCAAGATCTGTTATTCCACAAGAATTTCCCATATAAGCACATTTTTGAAAATAAGTGAAAGTTTTATATTCATCCCTTTCAACCCATTTTCCATAACGATAACAACGTGCAAGAATGCATAAAATTGTAGAATTTTTTTGATTATTTAAACATAAATTAATTAAATCTTCCGGTTTTAATTGATTATTTATCAAATATTGTTCTATTGAATTAAGAAATATTGGATCATAATTTCCTTTTAATATTTCTTCTTCATGTAATTTACATAATTCATTAATGATTTTTTTATTTATAATATCTTGAGAATCAACGATATTTTGTATGGAACAACTGTTTGACATAGTTACGTATTAAGTTCTTAGTTAACGTTAAGTACGTATTATCGAAAGTTCAAATTTATGCGACAATAAAGAGGTTGAAAACTTGTTTGTAATCTTAATTTGGAAAGTGTGGCTTTTTTTTCAAATTTAATGCGCACTATTTCAATTAGATGTAAATTTGGCTGGCATTATGTCGGCTTGTCTGTATATAAAAAAATCACACAAATCATTAGTCACGTGATCGATTTCAGATACGTATTTACTATAGGTGCAGGTTAATTGTATCTTATTTTATAAACCGATTTTTTATATAGGACGTAACTGGGTGATGTCATAAATCTGCACCTATAGTATTTACCCTGTAAAAAATTTTAAGTTCCGCGTGCTATATTCTAAAAAAAAATAATTCAAAAATTACAGAAATGCGCATAATAAACCTCTGGTCAGATTGTTTTTTTTTTTTTTAGGCAATAAATTTCTCGACAATTTTAAAGATTTAAAACAATATATGCAAATGTTTATTGAAATATATAATTGATATAAAATCTAAATCTCCGAAATTTCCGACTACCATCATCACAAAAATCTCAGTGTCACACTTTATTGCAAAGCGCCATAATTATACTGTAATATATCAGTCAGGTGGGGGGAGGAGTTCTACAGTAAATTGAAATAACCTGTTTTCTGTCCCTTCCCTCCCTTTAGAGAAATAGAGAAAGCTCTGGGGTTTCTTTGATGGATATTATAACCATAGCTTGTGATGTGCCGCATACAGTACGCGAAAATTCTTGCCGATCATTTCGATAAATTCTACCAACTATACGTACTGTACGTGAAAAAAATTCGGGTATCATATAAATGGCACATCACTAACCACAACAGTTTTGTTGAACAATAATCAATATAAAGAACCAAGTATAAGGTAAAATAGCGTGCAAATATTTGTGTTCTAGCTATCTTTAAACCTAGTGAACAACTTGTTAGCAATACAGGGAATTTTATGATCATAAAACATAAAGATTGAACAAATTTATTTTTTATACGTATAATTTAATCGATAGCACCTCAAATTAGAAATTTATTTTGGTGTTTAGTGAGAAAAAAATTATTTCGGCAGATTCATCGGATTTCACCAGATTTCATCAGATTTCGTCAGATAGCCTATAACCGGATATAAAAATCCGGTGGATTCGGTAAAAAAAAAAAAAAAAAAAAAGAAAAAAAAAACAGTCGGATATCCATGGATCCAAATATTCATAGTAGAAAAAAAATTTTAAGTAGTAACTATCACTAAACTATTTTATAGTCCAACTCTTTCCCAGTTCAAGATAATTTTATAACGTCACAACTAAATTTATTATCCAAATATTTTATGCTTAAAATTATTTATTAAAATAGATAGATCACATTAGTATAAGGGAAAAATAAATTTTTCATAATTTGATTTAGTTATGATGTTCTTTACCGAAGTAAAGATTATAGAAAGTTACATAATGACTAAAATTTTTCAATTTTTTTAGCAAAATATTTATATACTTCCGTACTGGAATGATTTTGATTAAATTCTTCATCAAGATCATTTAATAATTTTTGATAATCATTTTGAGATATTCCCATATAGTCGGGTAAATAAGTAATAGATTCATAATACGTTTTAATTGACTCAAATATCTATAAATAAATATTAATATATATATATATATATATTGCATATACGTAATAATAAAATGAACTTACATATTCTCCATGCATTCCTGCCCGTCCGCCTATTGGACAAACTGTTTTCTTGCATTCAATATTAGTTAATTCATCGATTGATTCAAGATATTTAGGTATTTCTAAAAATATTGTGGGATCAAATCCATTTTCTCTTGACTTTGAATGTACTGTGATATATTATAATTAATTCTAAAAAAAAATAAAATAAAAATAAATAGGTCATAAATTTATGAGATTTAATTATTTAAACTTACAAGCATTTTGGAGAATTGTCATCGACTTTCCTATTGTTTTAAATTTCATATTAGGTTCTTCAATCTCAATCCATCCATTATTCTTTATAACACGTACTAATTCTTTAATAGTATCAAAATATTGCTGTTTTGTAAATGAATACCACATTATTGCCATACGAACAAAATCAAATGTCTTGTCAGGAAATGGAATTCCTTCTAGTAAATTATGCTTTAGAAATCCAGCATTCGAAGGACGTTCATATAAAGATGGAAAACCTCTTGATAAAATATCTATGCCAACAAATGTTGAATTGGGATAATCGGATGCTAAATCAAGAATCCAAAAACCTGTTCCACATCTGTTGAGCAAGTAAAATGTTAAGATATGTACGTACAGTACGCTAAGCTATAAATAACTTCAAAAATTTTATATTGCGTACCCGATATCAAGAACATTAGCTCTACCATTTTTTAGTATTTCTTCAACTGGGGAAGAAAAATTTCCTTTCCATAAATATTGTCTTAATATATGAGTAACCTCATTTCGCTTAAGTTCTTTTTTATCAGATGGCAAAAGGTAATTCACTTCATTAGAAATTAAGAATTTCCTTCCGCCGATATTTTCAAAAGGATCTAATACTTCATTTATGCTTGATTTAGTAAAATTTTTATATTGATTTAAAATACATCCTCTGCTGTAATTTGATTTCTTGTTTTTATTAGAATCTGACATTTTATTACTGTATTTAAGTAAATATAAATATTTTTTTAAAAGTTTTTTTTTTTTTTTTTATCTCAAATTTGATAACCGATAAATGATAGAATTTTTAAATAAGGATTTAAACGTGCTGATGTATTACAATGGGAGATTGCCGAAACAATAAATTAAATGCGTTTAAAAATTCATTTTTGTGTAATGCAGATTGCCAATAAAACTGGTAATCTTGCATTAATTTACTAATATTTTGATAACAATAACCTAGTCACATTAACTATTTCAAGTAATACGAGAAGATTATTGATTGTTGCGGCAAAAACTTGTACGTACGTACCTACCAATTAAATTTCAGATTAATTAGCGTGGAAACTGATACGTATATTGTATTTAAAAATTTTATTCTTTTAAACGAATATTCGGAATTTAGAAGAAGTAAATGTACTGATTAATATAGTATAATTAGTATAATTAGTATAATTAGTATAATTAGTACTTTAGATGCTCTTGTCAAAATTTAAATACTTGAGATATAATGTAAATTATCTTCGTATTATACAAATTAATGTTAAGATAATTACGTAGTGATGGGAAAAATGCTCATTTTATAACATGTGCATAAATGCTCATTTTATAATATGTGCATAAAATGTGCATAGATGCTCATTAATGCGCATGATATCGCTTGAAAAAAGTAAAAAAAAAAAAAAAAAAAAAAAAAAATAGAGGCGTTTTTGGTTGGTTGATTTTCCGACAACCTTTTTGCCGACAGACATTTTGGGCCCGATTAAGGGTTAGGTTAGCCAGATTTATAGCTAATGTTGGCTATAGATTGATTGTCAACGAATTGTATCAAAACCCCAATTGAAATGTTAAATATTAAGGTTTTTTAAAATTTCTAGTTATTTTTGGTGAATAGCATTAAAAATTATATTTACAAAAAAAAAAAAAAATTCTTTTAGCTTGGTATCAATTCGTGATTCAGTTGATTCTAAATTAACATACATTTATTATGAAATATGTCAAATTTAGCTAAACTAAATAATAAACTTTAGATTGCATAGAAAACTTTTTAGTTTTAATAATATTTGATTATTATATTTTATTGATATAGTAATAGTTTCAAATATTCATTACAGATTAATTTTTTTTAATTTATTCCTTATACCTTAAATAATTGAAACAGTAGTATGAAGAGTGAAGACCATTACTAATATAATCAGTATTTAATACTCTAGAAATCATCCAAATGCATATAAAAATCAACGTTTCAATATTAGATTTTTTTATAAGTTTACAGTTGGAAACATTGAAAAATAAAAATTATAATCATGCCCTATGAGAAAAATGTACTGGATCAGCACGGTTGGCAGTATGGTGTTACGAAAAATTTCTGCATTATGATCTTGCTAGATTTTTCAATTATTACTTTATCGTTGTTAGTATCAGTGGCCGTGTAGATAAGATCTGGGTTTGAGACCCAAGATCAGTGTATAGAACCCAAGATCAGATTGATAATTAAACTGTATATATATGTCGTGCCTGAAGTTGCAACTTCAGACAGAAATTATTATCAATTGTTTACATTAGCAATTTTAAATATTGAATGATTAGGTTAAAAAGTGATAAATTGATAGGGATCGTAAAATTGCTTATGAGTCACCAATGAGTTGCTTACAAGTTTTTATAACTCATTTACGAGTAGTGATCAGAAAAGATTAGCTAGAATAACCCAAAACTACCTAAATCTGATAATTTTGGATTATTTGAGTTAAGCTGTTTACGAGTTATCACTCAATTCCAATAATCATAGCGATCCAACTGGAAATTTCC
This sequence comes from Scutellospora calospora, assembly GCA_910592325.1. NCBI lineage: Eukaryota > Fungi > Glomeromycota > Glomeromycetes > Diversisporales > Gigasporaceae > Scutellospora > Scutellospora calospora. The sequence goes on along the minus strand of CAJVPM010001706.1, from coordinate 4,941 downwards.
ACTCATATGTAACTTCAGATGCCTGGAGTTGTAACTTCAGGTGCCTCGAATTGCAACTTTAGGTGCAACTTAAGGTGCCTGGAGTTTTAACTTCAGGTGCCTGAAGTTGTAATTTCAGGTGCTTGGGGTTGTAATTTTAGGTACCTGGAGTTGTAACTTTAGGCGCTTAGAGTTGTAACTGGAGTTGTAACTTTAGGCGCTTAGAGTTGTAACTGGAGTTGTAATTTTAGGCATTTTAAGTTATAACTTCAGGTACCTGGTGTTGTAACTTCAGGCACCTGGAGTTGTAACTTCAGATATCTGAAATTGTAACTTCAGGTATCTAGAGTTGTAACTTCAAAGTAATTTATGCACCTAGTGTTGTAACTTTAGCACTAAAGATGTAATTTAGGTACCCAATGTTATAACTTTGGATACTTGAAGTTGCAACTTTGGATATCTGAAGTTGTAACTTCAGATACCTGAACCTGAAGTTGTAACTTCAGGCATCTGGAGTTGTAACTTCAGGCATCTAGAGTTGTAACTTCAGGCATCTGGAATTGTAACTTCAGGCATCTGGAGTTGTAACTTCAGGCATCTGGAGTTGTAACTTCAGGTATCTGGAGTTGTAACTTCAGATATCTGAAGTTGTAACTTCGGGTATTTGAAGTTGTAACTTCAGGTATTTGAAGTTGTAACTTCAGGCATCTGAAGTTGTAACTTCAAACATCTGAAGTTATAATTTGTATTTAAAATAAATATTAATTTTGTTTTAGCTATTACTATCAGTTTCTAAGCATATGATCAAGAAAAAAAATAGTCAAATTAAATACTTTACAAATAATAAAAAAAAGTAAACAAATAAAATCTAATATACCCTGGTAACAGTACTAATACCCCAATACACATTCTCAACAATTTTATTGAAGATGCTTCCATTCACAAGAAACCTCTCTGGATCTTGTCTCAGGATATGGGCAAAACATATGACTCAGTCAATTCTGATCTTTTCTCTAAATTACTACATAGAATCCAAATGCCAACTCAACTCATTAATATACTTACAAACCTTCTAACTGACTATAACAACAAGGTTATCACTAACTTCGGTCTAACTTCACTATATGGAGTGCTGTCAACTAAAAGAGTCCATTTTTACATTTTAAAAAAAATTTTTTATTTATTTTTCAATAGATATATATTCAAAGAAAAAATTTACTATAAGTCACAAAAGCATGTAATATAATAAAAAGATCAGTGAAATGCAAAAAACTAAAAACATTACATAAATCTAAAAATAGAAATTACCAGTTTCTGAATTTAATAAAACGTTCTAAAAATGTAGATCTCATTGGAAAAGTTTAAACTAATGCTAAAGTTAATTACTAGCAAAAAAGTTAAACTACTGTAATACACAAAATAACATGTCAAAACTAACAACTAAAAGTTAACCTTACACTCTAAAAAAAACTATCATACATTAAATTTTTTTATACAGTAAAATTTTGTTTTATTTTTTTTTAAGCACTAACTTACTAAAAAACGATTAAGCTAGTTAGATTACTTGCTATAGAAGTACTGTGATTAGATCTTTACGGACATAACAAGATAATTGGCTAGTTACGACAGTTATATGTGGGTTAGGAGCATATGACAGAGTTAGTAAAGGTAATTGAAGTCATTTTAATTTCCTAGAATTTGGTTCAAAATCTACCAACAAAGCTCTTTTTTAAATTTCAGTAAATTTGCTTCAAATACTATTATTGTCCTTTCTAATTCTGAAAGTCTTAAGTTCAGGTTAGATTTGGTTCAATAACTACTAGCAAAGAAGTTCTTTTCTAAATTCTAAGTGAATTAGTTCAGATGTTGCTAGTATTTGTTATTAAGTAAATGTTTTGTGAATGATCTTTCAGATGTAATATATCAATTAGTTGGTTACGATAGTTATACATGGGTTAGGGGCTCATAACAGATTAGCAAAAGTAATTGAAGTCATTTTAATTTTCAAGGATTTGGTTCAAAAACTACCAGCAAAGCTCTTTTTCTAAATTTTAGTAGATTTGTCCTTTCTAATTCTGAAAGTCTTAAATTCGAGGTGCTCAGAGTGAATTTTGTTTAATAACTACTAGCAAAAAAGTTCTTTCTAAATCCCAAGTGAATTGGTTTAGATGCTGCTAGTGTTTGTCATTGAGTAAATATTTTGTAAATGACTTTTGAACATATATATTAATTAGTTAGTTACAATAGTTATACATAGGTTAGAGACACATAACAGGTTTGCAAAAGTAATTGGTCATTTTAATTTCCAAGAATTTGGTTCAAAAACTACTAGCAAAGCTCTTTTTTTAAATTTTAGTAGATTTGTTCTTTCTAATTCTAAAAGTCTTAAATTCAGAGTGCTCAGAGTGGATTTCGTTCAATAACTACTAGCAAAGAAGTTCTTTCTAAATCCTAAGTGAATTGGTTTAGATGCTGCTAGCGTTTGTCATTAGAGCAAATATTTTGTGAATGATTTTTTCAGATGTAATATATTAATTAGTTGGTTACAATAGTTATATGTGAGTTAGGGGCACATAACAAGTTGGCAAAGGTAATTGGTCATTTTAATTTTTGAGAATTTGGTTCAAAAACTACTAGCAAAGCTCTTTTTTTAAATTTTAGTAGATTTGTCCTTTCTAATTCTGAAAGTCTTAAATTCAGGGTGCTCAGGGTGGATTTCATTCAATAACTACCAGAAAGAAGCTCTTTCTAAATTCCAAGTGAATTAGTTCAGACGCTGCTAGTGTTTGTCATTGGAGCAAATATTTTGTGAATGATTTTTTTAGACATAATATATTAATTAGGTGGTTATGACGTTTATGTGCAGGTTAGGGTGCATGACAGGTTGAGGTAATTGAATTCATTTAATTTCTGAAGATTTGGTTAAAAAACTACTAGCAAAGCTCTTTTTTTAATTTCTGTAGATTTGTCCTTTCTAATTCCGAAAGTCTTAAATTCAGAATACTCAGAGTAGATTTCGTTCAATAACTATTAGCAAGGAAGTTCTTTTTAAATCCCAAGTGAATTAGTTCAGATATTGCTAGCTTTGTCGTTAAGTAAATATTTTGTGAATGATCTTTCAGACATAATATATTTAATTAGTTGGTTATGACAGTTATGCATGGGTTAGGTACACATAACAGGTTGGCAAAGGTAATTGAAGTCATTTTAATTTCCAAAGATTTGGTTCAAAAACTACCAGCAAAGCTCTTTTTCTAAATTTCAGTAGATTTGTCTTTTCTAATTCCGAAAGTCTTAAATTTGAGTACTTAGGGTGAATTTTATTTAATAACTACTAGCAAAGAAGTTCTTTCTAAATTCCAAGTGAATTGGTTTAGATGCTAGCGTTTGTCATTGAGTAAATGTTTCATGAATGACTTTCAGATGTAACATATTAATTGGTTGGTTACAACAGTTATGTGCAGATTAGAGGCGTATAACAGGTTGGCAAAGGTAATTAAAGTCATTTTAATTTCCGAGAATTTGTTTAAAAACTACTAGCAAAGCTCTTTTTTTAAATTTCAGTGGTTTTGTCCTTTCTAATTCTATAAGTCTTAAATTCAGGATGCTTAGAGTAGATTTCGTTTAATAACTACTAGCAAAGAAGTTCTTTCTAAATCCCAAGTGAATTTGGTTTAGATGCTACTATTGTTTGTCATTGGAGCAAATATTTTGTGAATGATTTTTTCAGACGTAACATATTAATTGGTTAGTTATTATAGTTATGCATGAGTTAAAGGCGTATGACAGGTTGAGGTAACTGAATTCATTTTAATTTCCAAGGATTTGGTTCAAAAACTACCAGCAAAGCTCTTTTTTTAAATTTCAGTGAATTTGTTTTTTCTAATTCTAAAAGTCTTAAATTCAGAGTGCTCAGAGTAGATTTCGTTCAATAACTACCAGCAAAGAAGTTTTTTCTAAATCCCAAGTGAATTGGTTCAGGTGTTTGTCATTGGAACAAATGTTTTGTGAATAATTTTTTCAGATATAACATATTAATTAGTTAGTTACGACAGTTATGCGCAGGTTAGGAGTGCATGACAGTAATTTAAAGTCATTTTTTAATGTCTAGATTTGGTTCAAAAACTACAAACAAAAGTTTTTTTTTAATTCCAATAGATTTGGTTCAATGCTATTATTGTCCTATTTAATTTTAGTGAATTGAGTCTGATAATGAAAGTCTTTTAATTAGATGGATTTGTTTAAAAACTACTATCACACAATTCTTTTCTAAATTCGATGAAATATTCTTGCGAATAGCTCTTTATAGATGTAATATGTTAATCAGTTAGTTATAATAGTCATGCGCGAGTTAGGGGTATATTTTGAGTTGGTTCAAAAATTACTAAAACAAGTTTCTAAAAAAAATAAAAATGAATTAGTTAAAAACAAGCAAAAATTCTTAAATTCGAATAAGATTGTTTTGTTATCATAATAAATATTTTTTTAACTTTAATGAAAGCAAATTAAATATATATTTAGATAAATTATAAATATGTATATGTATGAAACTGCATTAATTTTTAGTATTGGTTATTGTAGAATTAAATTTTTGTATTGTTTTTTTATGTATATATATACATGCATATACATATATAATTTATATTCTATTGTTTTATAATAATAGATTTAGATTAATATTGTTATAAATAATATTATATAAATCTATGTAATTATGTTATAAAAAATAAATTTATTTTTTAAATTTAATTTAAAATATTATTTTGTAAAAATATCTAGCTTTTCATTAAACACAAGTATTTTTGAAGAAACTCATAAAGAAAATAAACAATTGCAAACTGATCTTTCTAGTTTGCAATTTCAATATTCAGATCAAGAAAATATTAATTTATCAACATTAGATAATTCTGAAACTTTAGAAATTTCAGAAAGTAATCTTTTAGAAAATAAAATTTGGACTGA
>CAJVPM010001705.1:0-11365 GCA_910592325.1 Scutellospora calospora | reverse complement strand
ATAGTCTCATGATCATAACGAGCTATAATTTGTAAGAATTAGATTAGTAGTTATAGAGTTATTAGTATTTAGAAATCCCTATTGATGTTTAACTACACTTAACTACGCTTGAAAATGTTTGAATATGTTTGATAATGTTTAATGATATTTGATGATATTTGAAGATGTTCAACTATATTAGAAGACATTTAACTACATTTGAAGACATTTAGAAAAAAGATATAAAAACCCTGCCCTTTCCTTCTTCTGTTAAAGTTAGGTTTGTCTTCTATAATCTTCTTAATATTGGAATTCTCTTAGCACAGACACTATTAGATAGTCTTGTATTATTGATATTGTATTGTAAATAAATAATACACTTTGCTTTAATATAATCTTTCTAATTAATCACCTTTGCGAAGTAATATCCTGCTTTGATACCATTGAGAGTTCCTCTTCTATGTCTTATGTTACTTGTGATATATTAAGAAGGCTATACCACTTATAACAGTACTATAGTTTACTAAAAAACTCAAATTCATTGTATTAAAAAATAAGAGTACAGAAAGCTAGAATATTATAGAATCATATAAAAGAAAAGATCTACGTATTGAAAATATACTTTTAGAAATAAACAAAGAAAAAAGTATATGTAAAGTAAGCAGATTAAATATCTGGTATACAAACTAGCTACTAGACTTAAAAAAGAATTATATAATAATAAGCTGATAGCTCAAAATATTAAAGAAAAAAAAATATGTAGGAAAGAAAACAAAATAGTTCTTACTACTAGAAAATGAGATAATCAAAAACAGAGCTATGAGAAAAGTTAAAAAAAGGTTTTAAAGTGAGAAATACTTTCAAATTGAATAAGAAAGGCATGAAGTTATAGTAGATAAATAAAGAAAAGATTAGATTTTTTTCAAAAATAAAGCAGAACAAGAATTTGAGTTTGGCTACATCTCTAGAAAAACTAGAAAAATAGCAAAAGTAGAAGTCTGAGAATAAGATAAAGAGAACATTATGTGATATGAAGATGAATATATAAAAGAATTAAGATTCAAAAAGAAAGAAAACAGCAAAAAGTGAGTAGTACTAAAGGAGGTTTAAGATGTTTTAAGCCTAATAAGAAAAAAAGAAAATAGTCTATATATAGTAATAAGTAGAAAAGTACTAACTAGAGCAGGTCAAAAAAAGAAGAGAATAGCAGAACATATTGAAGTAAAAGAACTTAAAAGATGTGAAAGAATACAGATAGAAAATAGTTGGAATGTAGTATTAATAGATCAAATAGTCAAGAATAAGAATATATGAGTAGAACTTAAAGAAAGCCTTAAGAAAAATACTATAAAAAAGAAAATAGTAGTATATACAAATAGGTTATTACAAAAGGAGAATACACAGTAAAAGATAGGTTATAGTATAGTACAGATAGATAAACAGAATAATATAGTATATAAATATAAAAGTAAAATAGAAAAATAAGTTTTATCTACTCGAGCAGAGCTAGTAGCATATCTAGTAGCAATTTAATAGTATCTAATGAATGCATAGTAAAGATTCGTACAGATAGTTCATATGCAATAGTAGCAATAGCAAAAAGTCTTAAAAATAAAAGTACAAAACTTTGGCTAAAAGCTAAAAACAATAGTATATTACAAGTAATAACTAAAGTATATAGAAGCAAAAAAGTGCAGCTTGAGTTAGTTAAAGCCAAAGCCTATTTAGAAGATATATATAATGATTTAGCAGACTAGCTTGCAAAATAAGGAGCTAATAAAAACTCAATACTCAAGATCAATAATATTAGTATTAAAAATATAAACTTTATACTAGAATAAGAAGCTTACAAACTTGATACACTACTAAGAGCATTTGTTAAAAAGATAGTACAAATGTATACAAGGCTGAGTAGACTTGAATAAGAAAAAAAAAGATAAATAGCACCAATATCAGCTCAAAAACTAGAACTAGAAAGTATTTAAAGGCTTATTAAGAAGTTGTTATAAGCAAAAAGAAACAAGTATAAAAACAAATCATCTGCATATATTCAAAGTCAAATATATCAAGAACTTACTTCCTACAGTTGAAGTATTGAATACTCAAAAGAAGCTATTTTAAAAATAAGTACAGAAGTCTGAAAAAAGATACAAGATAACAAAAAAAAAGAAGAAAAATAAGATCTCTAAAAGCTAAAGCAGATTTTTTTGAAGATAATAGAAGAAGAAAAGTGATCACAAAATATTGAATAGCTACAGAGAATCCTAAACAAAAGAGATGCAAAAAAAGTCAAAAAAGTAATCAAAGTAGTAAAGTCTTCTTTAAGGTTCTAGAACATGTTGTAGAACTTCTGAATTGAAGAAGTTTATAGAAATATATGAACAGAATACTGTAATGAAACAAACATCTGGAAGAAAAGTATAGAAATAATGCAAGAAAACAAAAAGACTAGCACTAAAGTCAAAAAGAAAGGAATTAAAAAAAAGAAAAAAAGAAAAGTAAATACCTCAGACATTGCTACTACAAGTTCAGTATATGAAAAAGAATTAGATGAGATAGAAGAGTTTTTAGTTTAGAATTTATATTAGCAAAGGATAGTATACTAAAAGAAATTATGAAAAGTTTTAAAAATTTATAGTCATAATTTGCAAATATGATAAGCTGTGGTATCCTTCTTTTGAAATACCTTTAGGTATTTATATAATGAGGCTAAAGGTACTGAGGTTAAAGGTCACTATAGCAGAATATACTTAGATACTAAAATAGTAACTAGGTGAGTTAGTACTTAGAAATAATCACTAGATAGTAGAATATACTAAATAGTTTAGTTTTAATCATAGATTAGAATTTGATTAAATAAAAATATTAGTATAATTGCTGAATTAAAAAAAAAAAACTCTTTAGCTATATATTATTTTACTTATATTCTATCTTTATTTATCTAGATTTATCTAACTCTATACTACTTTTCTAGAAAAATTGCTAAAGCTAATATATGTTTATAAACTTTATAATTTGGAGTCTAGATTCTATCTCAAAATACCTCTTCACTAATTCTCTAATTAATAGAATACTGTAGAATCTAACTATACTATACTATATCCTAATTTAGCTTATATATACTCTTGTTTAATATTTATACAAATCTATTTCTTACTATAACTTTTTACTAAGTTGGTCTTCTATATTTTTAGATATTTTATAAGACAGATCTTTTCAAATCTAGTTAGCTACTAAGCCAAGTTAGTATTATCATATTATTATAGTTTTTATAGCTATCTGAGTATAATAGATTTAAATATATCTACTTAATCATATTCTTTATATATAGACTTCTTTATTAGATTAGATATTAACTAGTATAACTAACAAAATTTATACTACTTTACTTAATTTAGAATTTCTACTAGTTAGATCCTCTGCTTATAGATCCTATCAAGATTTATTGTATAATATTATATCTCTCTAAATGTTATAGCATACTTTTAATATCTAATTAATATAAGTACAATATGATTTACAGAGTTATAACTTCTAAAAACAGATAAGGTTTACTATAAATTGAATACAGAAGTCTAAATAATTATTCAAATTTGTAAATAGTGAGATTTGAACTTTAGACTTCTGCATAGAAGTTTAGTAACCTAACTACTATACTAAGATTACTAGACCTATATTAACAAACTTTACTAATTTAAACAATATATAAATTAATTCTTCTAAATTTGATCTGCTCTACATAATTTTTAAAAAATCTTAATTATAAACTTTTCAAGTTTACTATTACAAGAATTAAAATTTAATAATATACTTTTAATTTTAAGAAAATCTTCTGATATAATTAGATATTTAGATATTTATTTTAACAGATCAAGCTTTACAAAACTTATAATTAATTTTATTTCTTCAAAAATTAACAACTTTTTTAAATTTATTTAATTCAAAAAACTCTTGCTTCTTCTTTTTTTTAACTTAGCAATCTTGCTTTTTATTTATTAAGAGAAAATATTACAATATTAAAACAAAAATATAAACTAATTTACACTAGTTATATAACTGTTTTTTTTTTTATAATTCCAAACTCATTTAGCTACTCTAGATGTCTAAGTGCGATCAGCTACAAAAGTAGATTCTTCTTTTACTAAAGCAGTTTGCCTAAGCAAATTTATACTCTGATAATCTGTAGAAGGCTCCTTTGTGTCTAGACTCTTGCTTCTTCAAATAACTAGACTTTTTAATACAATCTTAGTTTCTATAATTAAATACTTTTTACAAATAGTTTTATTTACTAACTAAAAAATAACTAAATTTTCTACTATTATATTACTATACAAATTAAACATATTCTCTATTTCTTAAAAAATACTAATAATAATATTCTATTAAATCTACTCTTTTTCAATTTTCCTATTATTAAAAAACTCTTAATCTATACTAGTTACAATATTATTAAAAAATAGTAAACTTATTAATTCTTCTAAAACAAATCTTTTTTTTTATTATTAAGGTTGCTTATATAGTCAAGTAGATTTTATTAGTTTGATATATAAGATCATATAAGAGTAATCCTCTATAGTTTGTAATTATATAAAGAGTATACAATAAGCTACACATACAACTTTAGTTATTGTCTAATTTAAATAGTTCACTACATAGATAATAGACTACCTGATTAGTTCTATACTATACTACTATATCTGTAATCTACTTATAAGTTATCTATTTAAATACTCTATTTAACTAATCTATTCTGTTATAAACTAATGATACTATAACACCTAACTGCTTAAGCTAACTAGCTTATTATAAAATACATATCTCTTAATATATAATAAGCATGCAAAGCTCTAATTAACCTTAAAATATACCTACTAGAGCAGTTTATACCTATTTTATAAATTCACTTGACTTAGACTCTTGTAATATTTATATAACCTCAGTTTCTATTATAGCTCTCTACTAGTTTTCTATTTGCTAATCTTTTCATATATTTTACAAAATAGATCTTTCTAATTCAGTTAGCTACTAAGCCAAGTTGGTATTGCTAATTCTTCTGGTAGAATAAATTTATTTGTATCTAACTTGATCTATATTTTCAAAGTAATAGTTTCTTTTTTGAATTAAGTATTAGCTAGTATAACTATTGAAAACTATACAACTTTACTAACTTAGGATTTCTACTATACAGGTCATCTGCTTATAAATCTTATTAAGATTTATTTATATAATATTATGTTATACTTCTAATATCTAGATAATATTATGCAATGAGATTTACAGGATTACAACTCCAAAAATAAACAAGATTTACTATAAATTAAGTACAAAGATCTAAGTAATTATTCAAATTTGTTAATAGTAAGATTTGAACTTCAGATCTCTTATATAGTAGTTTGATAATCTAATTATTATACTAAGATCACTAGACCTTCTAAAACAAATCTTTAAATATAGAATCAGAGAATAATTAAACAAAATCTAGTATCTAACTATCTTAAAAGAAATAATTCAACAACACAAACCAAAAAACAAAACTTCATCTATATTATATATTTACTTAATATTTTAAACTTTAATATAAATATTAATAATCTCAATATTAATATTTCTAACTCTTTTGATAATATTAAACTTAATCTAATCTACAATATCTTTTCTCTAAACCCTAACATACCTACAATTCAAAGTCTTAAAAATAATAATATTCTCTTTCTTGAACAAATTCTCATAGCTACTAATTTTTATCTTTTGTTATAGAAAATTATCTACTTTTATATAAACAAAACTCTATATAATAGAATTACTTTTTGGTATAAAAACCTCTACAATAATCTAAATAATAACTCTATTATATTTTTTTAGTCTGATATACAAACTGCATAAATAAATCTATTCATCAATATATTTAAACTAATATCTACTCTAACAACTATTCTACTCAAAAATAATCAAACTATATTTAAAACTTAAATACAAATCTATATCAAAAAAATCACTTTAATCAACTCAAATAATTTTTTTTTCAGTACTTTGCTTTTACTTCAAATATAACTAGATATATAAACCTTCTACTTTCTAATAAAATCTCTCAAATCTCTTCTTTATCTTCAATTAATTTTATTTGTAAAAGCCAAAAAGAAAAACATCAATTCAAAATAGCTATTGACTACAAAAAAATACTAGTACTCTTTCAACTTTATTCTCTTTTATATAATCTACTTCTTTAACTACTTCTCAAATCTATATCTCAAATCCTATTTGTAAACAAATTACAAACTCAATTTATATACTACTATACTAACTTAAACTAACTAATCTTTATTATAAAATATTAAATCTAAACTCTCTAAACAATTTGCATTTTTATATAGATGTATCTATTTAAAATCTTCTCTTAACACAAATCAAATCTGAGATTAGCTAGATTCTTGAAAATAATATATATATTAAATTCAATGCAAATTTGACTAATACATATAATACTACTTATATAGAGCTTGAACTAATTATTTACATACTTTTTATCCTTTCAAATAATCTCTATATTCATATTTATATAGATAATATTTTTGCTATTCTATTTTTAAAAAAACTACTTTACATCTTATACACTCAAATTTTAATAAAAATTAGAATATTCTTTATATTATAAACTCTAAAAAACAAAAATATTTCATTCTCTCTTCATAAAATTAAATCTTATTTCAAAAACTCATTCTATCAAAATGCTAATTCTCTAGCTAAAAAAGATACAAATTACTAACTTATTATACTAAATCTTAGCTACTTCAATATTCTAACTTACTTTTTTTAGTATAAATACTTTATTCTAATACAAATAAGAAAATTTTACAAAAATATAATTCTTACTAAAACTACAAATTGATTTTTACAACTTTGAAATATTAAGAATATACCAAAATTAAATATCAACTCTTTTTTAATATTATTAACTCACAAAATCTTAACTTATGTCTCTATCCTTTTTAATTTAAAATCCTATTTAATAATCTTCTTACAGTTGCAAACTTAAATCTTTGTTTACTAAATATATTTCTAATTCCAAACTATATTCACTACAACTCTATTAAAAATCTACTACATCTCTTATAATATTTACAAACTCTAAATCTATTACAAACACTACAATAAACTATATCTCAAACTCTTTCTTATCAAATATCAATAATATACCTTTACAAAATCTTCTTTAAATACTTTTGTCTCAATATAATAATTCTAATTCTACTAATAATATATTATATCTAATTCAAAGAACTTTTTTTTTTTTTTTTTTTTTTTTTTTTTTTTTTATTATTTATTAATAATATTAAAATAGAAAAAGAATTAGTATATTTGTATATCATGATGATATATATATAAATCTAATATATATTTCTAAAGTACATTGTTGTTACTAATACTAGTTAGTTATCCAATGTGATACTACACTCTCATTTTCTATTATTAGCTAATTTAAACCTAAGTTACTATTAACTATAGAGGAGGTTAAAGGAAACCTCTAAGATTATAGAAGAAAAGAGTTAGAAAAAATAGTTATATATAGAGAAATTTTGAAGTAGTAGTTTATAAATATAGTTATTTATATTAGAATTGTAGGAAGTTTGGTTATTTGTAGTATTTGAGGTTTGTAAAGGATAAGTAATTTTTGTTTGTTTTTTAGTTTTTTTGGAGATTCTATGAGTAGTTTCCCATTCGTATTGTTTTTGGTTTTTGTCTTTCTAGATTTTGTTATTAAACCAAAGTAGCAAAAAATTGGATAGTTGTATAAAGAAGTCAGTAGTTAGTTTTTTAAGTAGTATGTTTGTTTGATCAAAGTGAGTTGTTGAGATAGTTCCTTGAGTTAGTAAGAGAAGTATATTTAAGGAGTTTTGGGTATTGTGATTGGATATGAGAATTTGAAAAATTGTTTGGGGGGAGATATTTGTTATGTTTAGTATTTGGAATTGTTCAGTTATATGTTGTTGTAATAGATTTGGTAGGTTGATTGAGTGTAGTGTGCAGGAGAATAGGTGTTCAGTATTTTCATACTGATTACAAAAAGAGCAATTGGGTATGAGATATAGATTTGGATAGTGAATATTTAAATTTGCTATAGTTGGGAGGTTGTTGAGGAGTATTTTATTTCTAAGTGAGTAGAGTTTTAGATTGTTGTTTTGTGAATTTATTGTATTAATAAGTTGGAGGATATTATATGGTTGTAGATTTCAAAGTGTTTTGAGTTGTGTAAGTTTGTTCAGAGTTTGAATTGAAAGTATATTTGTGCAGAATTTACGTATTTTGAATGTTATAGGTATTTGGTTCTATAAAAAATATATAGGTAAAGAGAAGTAATTAGTATTTAGTTGGATTTCTAATTTGTTAGTATCTTGTTTTGTGAGAGAATCAGCAATATTGTGAAAGGAATTTTTGGAATGTGATTTTGTTTTGTATGTAGTATATTGTATATTTTTTTTTTGATAAGAAAGTTTAATATGTGAATAATATCTCAATTGTTTTGTTTAGTTTGAGTAGGAGAATTATAAGGTAGTTTGTTTTTGAGTATTTGGATTACAGAAAGGTTATCTAAGTGAATATAGATTTGATAGTTAGATAGTAGAGTTAGAAAAAGCAAGATAAATATTGAGAGTTCTGCTCTTGTTGAGTTTGATATATTTGAAATTGATATATTAAATTTGATTTAGATATTGTTTTGAAGTATCTATGCAATACCAGTTTTGATATTTGGGTTTGGGAGTTTTTAATAGATGCATCTGTGTAGAAATATAAGTTATTCAGATTTAAAAGTAGGATTTTGTTATAGAGGTTTATAATTTGATTTTGGTAGGGTTGGTTTGTAATTATGTTTTGTATGAGAGATATATCAGGTGATGAGATTGTTATTTCTGGTAAAGTATTTGTTGATGGTGTTGTGAGGAAGTGGTATATTTTATGTAGAGCTTGGATTTCTTGTTAGGTGATACTAAGTTTAAATTGTTGGTTTTCTTTCTGTATTTTACATTTGATGTTGATTAGTTAGTTATAATTAATATAGAGTTGATTTGGTGTCAGTGATAGTAGTATTGAGTTTGTATTTTGTGAGAGGATTTAATAGATTTGAATTATTGTTTGAGAAGGTAGAAAGTTAGTGATCTTTCCAATTTTGTAATCAGTTTGAGTATTGAGTAGAGACTAGTGGTTTTGTTTTGGTTTTGTAAGGTTATAAGGTTAAGCATATTAAGAAAAAGATTTGTCGATGAGAGATTTATATTTGGCTAGATTTCAGAGATTAGAGTTGTTTTGAATTGGTCTGAAAGATTTTATACCATTTAGGAGTTGGTCCTCATAGTAATTTGTGAATTCTAAGATATATATTTTTCCAAGGAAGTAGAAATTGGTTATCTGCTATAAGAAGTTGTTTAATGAATAGGATTTGATTGTTTCTAAGACTTAGAGTCATAGCTGTATCTGGTTTTGAAAGAAAGTTGTATATAAGATTTAGTTGTTTAGTTTGGTTATTAGTTTGTAAGTTGTCAAGAGAAGGGTTATTAAGTGACATATTGTTTTTATAGATAGGTATAAGTTGGTTTATAATTGTAAAATTTAAGGTTTTCTGTTAGTTTAAAAGAATAGTTTTCTTTGTTAGAGTAGGTTACCAGATTTTAGTCAACTATTCTTTTATACGAGCTGAGGTGATTTTGGATAAAAGTGTATTAGAGTTTAAACATCTGTTAATATTGCTACTGTTTGTTAAAAGAAGTAGTTTGTTAAGTGTTAGGATATTTAGAAGTTGAGGATTTGTAAGAATATCATTATTTGTATTAATTAGTAGATGTAGCATATATTTGATACTTTTGGTAAGTTTGGTTGAAAGTTAGTTAATTTTTTTCTAAGAAAGAGAACATATTTGAAGGAGATATTCTATTGAAGGTAATAAAATTGTATTAAAAAGTCAAGAGATTTGTATTGGAAGAAGTTTTTTAAATTAGATAAGGTGAGTGAATTGGTATATTTTGTTAGAGATTATATTTATTGTAGGTTTTGATTTGTCATTTCTATTAATAAAGATACCTAAGTATCTTATGATTTTATTTGATTTGCATAGAAAATTTGTTGATTTTTGAAAGTCAGAGGAGAGTTAGATGATATATTAGTTTGAGAAGTTTTGGATTTGAATATGTAGAGAAGATCTGATTTGGAGGAGTTTATTTAGATATTGTTAATTTGGTAGAGTTCTGAAACATCATTTAATATTTTCTGAAGGTTGTCTTTTAATTCGCAATGCCAAACAGTATCATCCATAAATACTAAAGGAGGGATTGTAATAGATGAGTGTTTGTTTGAAAATATGAGATCAGTAGGTGATTTAGTTGTTATTTTGAGGAATTTGGATTTGTGTTTAGTATTGATGTAGCTTAGTATGAGGTCATAGTATATTTTCCAAAGAAGTAGTGAGAATGTTTCACTCTGTTCAATTCCAGAATACAGAGTGATAGAATCAGTAAGACTATGAGCTATAATTACTCTAGCTTTTCTATTTTGATATAGAAATTGAATGAAATTAATAGCATTTTGAGAGATACTAATTCTTTTACAAGCATCAATAAGGCGTTTGATATTAATTTTGTTGAAGGCTTTGGACATGTTTTGAAATAGTATCCATGCTTCCTTGTTGTTTGTTTTGTAGTGTTCGATAGTATTTAGTAGGACTTGAATTGGTATGTGTGTTGAGCTATTTTTTGTAGCTGCAAAGTTTAGGTTGCTAAGTAGTTAATTTTGGCTTATAATTTGATCAAGGCATATAGTAAATATTTTAGTTAGACATTTTTTTAGTAGCTCTATTAGAGAGATTAGTCGTACTTGATCTAAAGTAAAATCTTAAGAAGATTTTTTAAGAATAAGAAAAATATTAGATATTTTCCATTCTGTTGAGATGCTTTGTAGGGAGAGGCATTTAGAAAGAAAAAGACAGAGAGTATTGAGATTTTTAGAGCTAAGTGTTTTGATATATTCATAGTTAAGTTCAGAAGAACTAGTAGCTTTTTTGTTTGGTAGTTCATTTATAGTTCTAGACTATTCATCCTGTGTTATTTCTGTGAGAAGGTTTTGGTAGAGATGTTTATTTTCTGGATAAGGTTTGTAGAGTTCATAAAAGGGTGAGTTTGTATCTATTGAAGTGTATAGAAGTTCTTAGAAATATTGTTAAAAATAGTTGTTAAGAGATTGTTTAATTTCTGAAGGTTGAGTAGTTAAGTTGTTTTCAAATAAAATGCAGTCTAAGTTGATACTATTTCTTAGTTTTTTAGGAGTATTTCGAAAGAAAAGTTTAGGATTTTCAGTAAAGTTGTTGTTCCTTTCCTGTAATTTATTTTGGATTTCTGTTAGT
>CAJVPM010001704.1:0-11368 GCA_910592325.1 Scutellospora calospora | reverse complement strand
TTATTTTCAAATATTATCAAAAAAATTTTTATTTAAATATATTAATTTTATAAAAATATAGATCATAGGTATTGTTATATAAATTTTCTAGACAAATTTGCTTGGAATAGCCTACAGATTAAAGGATATATAACTTTAGTTATTGTCTATTTAAGTAGTCTACTATACAGATATTAAATTATCTATGTAGTTCTATACAAGCTGCTATATCTGTAATCTGCTTATAAGTTATCTGTTTAAACACTCTGTTCAATATTACTGTCATATACAATTCTAAATTAATTATTATTACAATATTTAACTGCTTAAGCTAGCTAGCCTATTACAGATAATCTACAAACTAGCTTAAATTCTCTCAAAATATATTATACTTAGTATATTGTAAGTATCTGCAAAGCTAGTTAACCTCATAAGCAAACCTACTAGAGAGTTTTGTACTCATTTCATAAGTTTTACTTAAATAAGATTCTTGTCGATATTCATATGAACTCATTTCTTTTGTAGCTCTCCACAGTTTAGTCCTTTAAAGTTTCTAAGATATTTTATAAAACAAATCTTTTTAAATCTAGTTAGCCACTAAGCTAAATTAGTACTACTTGTCTTTTTGTATATTAGATGGACTTACTTACACCTATTCAATCTACAACATATGTATATGAACTTTTCTACTAGATTAAGTATTAACTGAATTGATTGTTAAAATCTGTATTACTTCATCTAACTTGAGATTTCTACTATATAGATCCTCTGTTTATAGATTCTATCAAGATTTATTCATATAATATTATATTCTTCATATATTATATCATACTCTCAATATCTGAATGATATTAGTATAATATAATTTATAGAGTTACAACTCTAGAAATAAACAGAGTTTACTATAAGTTAGGTACAGAAGTTTGAGTAATTATTCAAATTTATTAATAGTGTAATTTGAATTCTAAACCTCTTATATAGTAGTCTGACAACTTAACCACTATACTAAGATTACCAGATCTTTAATTTTAAAATTTCTAATTCTAACTTTAATTCTATTTTTATATTAAAATTTAACAAATATAAATTTTAATATACTTATATAGTATAATAATATATATAAAAAAAATTACTTAGTACATAAAGATAGAATTAATTAGTAAAATTTTAAAAATTTTGAAATTTTTAATAATTTTATTAATAAAATTATTAAAAATTTTAAAATTCTTAAAAATTTAATATTAATTCTATTTTTATGTTTTAAGTAATCTGATTCTATATATAATATTATATTAATATTATATATTTTTATTGAAAATTTCTAAATTTACATTTATGTTTATATATAAGTATAAACAAAAAAAATTTTTTTATTAAAAAAAAAAATCTTTTTTAACTTTAAAGTTAAAGCAAGATCTAAAATTTTAGCAAGGTTGTAATTATATACAAAATTTAGCAAAGAATTTTTTTTATTAATATTTCAAAAAGGGAAGCAATTTTTGTACCCTCCAAATTTGATATTCATACCTCTCTAGAAATTTAAAAGATTTTTAAATTTTGAATGAAGATATCTCGACAAATATCTGATCAAATTCAATGAAAATTTTTTTATTCGAATTCTACAGATCCATAGAATTTAAACTAAAAAAAATTTTATCGAATTTAATCAGGTAGTTGTTAAGATATCTTCACTCAAAGTTAGTAAACAATTCAAAATATCTATCAAATAGAAGCTGTATCAGATTTTTTTAAAACTTTGAGCAAAGGTATCTTGACAATCATCTAATCAAAATCAATAAATTTTTTTATTTGAATTCTACAAATCTTTAGAATTCGAATAAAAAAGTTTTCATTAAATTTGGTCAGGTAGTTGTCGAGATATTTTCTATCAAAGTTAATAAATAATTCAAATATCTATCAAAATAGAAGCTGTACTAAATTTTTTTTAAAACTTTGAGTAAAGATATCTTGACAACCACCTGACCAAACTTGATAAAAATTTTTTTAATTATATTCTATGGATCTTTAGAATTGAACAAAAAAATCTTCATTAAATTTGGTCAGGTAGTTGTTGAGATATTTTCACTCAAAGTTTTAAAAAAAATTTGGCACAGCTTCTATTTTGATAGATGTTTGAATTATTTATTAACTTTGAGAGAAGATATCTCGACAACTACCTGACCAAATTCAATGAAAACTTTTTTATTCGAATTCTAAAGATTCGTAGAATTCAAATAAAAAAATATTCATTGATTTTGGTCAGGTGGTTGTGGAGATACCTTCGCTCAAAGTTTTAAAAAAATCTGGTACAGCTTCTATTTGATAGACGTTTTGAATTGTTTACTAACTTTGAGTGAAGATATCTTGACAACTGCCTGATCAAATTCGATGAAATTTTTTTTTGTTTAAATTCTATGGATCTGTAGAATTCGAATAAAAAAATTTTCAATGAATTTGATCAGGTATTTGTTGAGATATCTTCATTCAAAATTTAAAAATCTTTTAAATTTCTAGAGGTGTATAAATATCAAATTTGGAAGGTACAAAAATTGCTTCCCTTTCAAAAATAGTTTTATAAATAAAGTTTTAAGATATTAGTATTTTTTAAAAAATTCTTTGTTTTTTATTATATAAAGAAAAATTTACATAATATATCTAATCTTAAATTTTAATTAGATTTTCTAATAAGATTATATAATATAATATACAAATGAGAGTAAGTTAATAGAAAAAGGACAAATTTTTTCTAAGTAAAAGTTTTCTTGACTTTAAGCTTAAATATCTTAACAACTAACTAATTAAATTTAATAATTTTTATTTTATTTTAATTCTATATAATTTCAAGATTAAAATAAAAAAATTTTTAGCAAATTTAATTAAATAATTATTGAGTTATTTTAATTTAAAAATTAAAAAAAAATTACTAAAAATGATTTGTCCCTTTTCTATTAACTCACTCCCAAATACTAGTGTATAAATAGCAATTCTCATTTTTATTATTTAATTTTTATTTTTAAAGAAAAGATTTAAAATTTTAGAATTTTTGATAAAAAAATCTAAAATTCAGTATTATTTTCTTATTATTTATAATATATAAAGTTTAATATACTAATATAATATAATTTTATTTATAAAACAAAATTATTTAATATATAAAAATAGAATTAATTAGTAAAATTTTGTAAATATTAAAATTTTACTAATGAATTCTATCTTTATGTATTAAGTAACCTGATTTTATATAAAAATTTACATTAGAAAAATATATTATTATTTTATATTTATTAATTTTAAAGAAAAGATATAGAATTTTAGGATTTTTGATAAAAAATCTAAAATCTAGTATCATTTTCTTATTATTTATAAAATTTAAAATTTAATATACTAATATAATATAATTTTATTCTTATAACAAATAACTTAGTATATAAAAATAGAATTTATTAGTTAAATTTTGAAAATATTTAAATTTTTAATAATTTTATTAATAAAATTATTGAAAATTTTAAGATATTCAAATTTTTACTAATTAATTCTATCTTTATACTCTAAGTAACCTGATTCTATACAAAAATCTATATTATAAAAATATATATATATATATATATATATATATTTTTTATTATTATTTACAATAAGGCCTTGATGCTAGTTAATTTTTATTAAGTTGTTTGTAGGTTTACATTGGTTAGTGAAAGTACAATTGGTTACATGTACAACTTTAATCATTGTCTATTTAAAGGTTCTGCCCAAAGGTTATCTACTAATTGCCATACCTAGTATTCCTTTGTAAATACTCTATTTTAAACTCTCTGGCGTCCCTATCATCTCTAAGCTGTTAACCTAATTTTATTCTTAAATCTGCACAATCTTATGCTACCTCAATAAGGACTACTCAGACTGACCTTGCGCCTCAGATTCCCTTATTAAGAAAGCCCTATCTCAAGGTACCCTTTTGTCCTCATCAGAAGGGGCCTGTAGAATACCTTAACTATGCTGTACTCTATCCTAATTAAGCTAGTATATACTCTTATAGATATTCATACAAAACCAGTTCCTTCCATAGCTCTCTACCAGATATAGTCCTCTGAGATTTCAGATGTTTTACAAGGTAGATCTTCTCAATCTGGTTAGCTACTAAGCCAAGTTAGTATTGCCACTAATGCAAGGCACCAAGTTGCATTACAATATGGACTTACTCACACTTATCGATCTCACATCTTCTGTACTCAAGTTTTTTACTGGATCAAGTGTTAACCAGATTGACTATCAAAATTCATAATACTTTATCTAATTTGGAATTTCTACTATGCAGATCCCTTGCCCATAGATCCTATCAAGAATTATTCGCATAATGTAACTCGAGCATTGTGTCATACTTCCAATATCCAATTGATATTAGTGCAATATGATTAATAGGGTTACAACCCCCAAAAATAGACAGAGTTTATCATAAGTTAGATACAAAGGTCTGAGTAATTATTCAAACTCATCAATAGTGGGGTTTGAATCCTAGACCTCTTACATAGCAGTTCGACAACCTAACCACTATACTAAGATCGCTGGACCTTTATTATAAAAATATATAATTATTTTATATTTATTAATTTTAAAGAAAAGATATAGAATTTTAGAATTTTTAATAAAAAAATTTAAAATTTAGTATTATTTTCTTATTATTATTATTATTATTTTTTTTTTTTTTTTATATTTTAGGTAGCTTACATTGCTGACAGGATTTTATTAGTATTTGCATATGGAATTATATATTAATAATCCCTATTGTTTGTAATTACATGAAGAGTATACAACAAGCTACATATACAACTTTAGTCATTGTCTAATTTAAGTAGTCCACTGCATAGGCGATTAGACTACACGATTGGTTCTATACTATACTGCCATACCTGTAACCTACCTGTGAGTTACCTATTTAAACACTCTGTTCATTAACTCATACAGATTCAAACCTAACATCACCATAACGCCTAACTGCTTAAGCTAGCTAGCTCGTTACGGATCTATTTACCCAAATCAGCTTAAATCCTTTTGGAATAGTATTGCAGAGCCAGTTAACCTCGAAGCATATCTACTAGAGCAGCCTATACCTATTTTATGAGATCACCTAGATTAGACCTTTGTAGATGTTCTTACAATCCTAGTTCCTACCGTAGCTCTCTACTAGTTTTCTGTATTCTATTTTCTTAAATATTTCACGAGACAAATTCTTCCAATCTAGTTAGCCACCAAGCCAGGTTAGTATTACCAATCCTCTCTATGGAACAGATTTATATACATCTGACTTGATCTGCATCTTTTGATTATAGTTTTCTTTCTAGATCAAGCATTAGCTAGTGTGACTGTTGAAAGCCATACTACTTCACCAACTCAAGATTTCTACTATGCAGATCCCCTGTCTGTAGATTCTATTAAGATTTATTTGTATAATTTTATGTCTTACCAAATGCCCTGTCACACTTCCAATATCTGAATAATATTAGTATAATATGATTTACAGGGTTACAACCCCAGAAACGAACAGGGTTTATCATAAGTTGAATACAAAGATCTGAGTAATTATTCAAATTTGTCAACAGTAAGATTTAAACCTCAGACCTCTTGCATAGCAGTCTGGCAACCTAACCACTATACTAAGATCACCAGACCTATTATTTTCTTATTATTTATAAAATATAAAGTTTAATATACTTATATAATTAAATAAATAATTTTTTTTAAATCAAATAAATAAAATTTACTTTAAATAATTATTTTATTTATTGCTATATATATTAATATAAATAATTTATTTTATTTTAGTTTTTATACTAAGTAGTTTATTTTTTTAAATTTTTAAATTTTTTTTTAATTAATAATTTAGTTTTTTTTAATATTTTATTTGTTAATTTTTTTATTTTATTTAATTTTAATTTTTTTAATTTTATCTTGCTATTTTTTATTTTATTTTTAATTAAATAATTTGATTTTTTAATTTGTTAAAATAATTTTTTATTTTATTTTACTTAATTTTG
Source organism: Scutellospora calospora (assembly GCA_910592325.1). Lineage (NCBI taxonomy): Eukaryota > Fungi > Glomeromycota > Glomeromycetes > Diversisporales > Gigasporaceae > Scutellospora > Scutellospora calospora. Next base: position 5,357 of record CAJVPM010001704.1, on the reverse strand, counting down.
ATTTTTTAAACTTATTTTATTATTTTTTAATTTTATTTTTTAAACTTATTTTATTATTCTTTAATTTTATTTTTTAATTAAATAATTTGGTTTTTTTTAATTTATTTATTTTTTTAGTTAATTTTTTTATTTTATTTAATTTTTTTTTAAATTTATTTTACTATAATTTTATTTTTATTTTTTTAATTAAATAATTTAGTTTTTTTTATAATTTAATTTTTTTTTTAATTAATTGATTTGTTAATTTTTTATTTTATTTAATTTTAATTTTTTTAAACTTATCTTACAATTTTTTTATTTTATTTTTTTAAATTTTTTAATTAAATAATTTGAATTTATTTATTTGTTAAATTAATTTTTTTTATTTTTTTTTATTTTTTAAAATTTAATTTTTTTGAAATAATTTAAAATTTACCACTGGTAAAATTTACCAGCATATATTTCTATTTAATTATTTCTTAATAAACAAGTTATTTTTTCTTTAACTTTAGAGTTAAGACGAGATCTATATTAGGGTTAGAGTATTTATTATATGTAAAATTATATGCTGAAAACTTTTACTTAGTGATATAATATAAGTTTTCATAATAAAATTTTAAGATATTAATGATTTTTAATTTTTTTTCTTTAAAATTTTTTTATTATCATTATATGAGATCTTGTAATTTTATTGGTTAATTATATAACTACTGAATTTTACCACTGGTGAGCATTAAAATTATTTTTTTTTTATTTTTAAAATTTAATTTTTTTTTAATTTTTTTTATTTTTTTTTATTTTTTAAAATTTTAAAATTTAATTTTTTTTATTTTTTTTTTATTTTTTAAAATTTTAAAATTTAATTTTATTTTTTTTTATTTTTTTTTTTATTTTTTATTTTTTTTATACAACAAGGTCTATTCTCTAACTCTTTATTATTTTCAAATAATAGAATATATAAACGTATACATATACATTTAAAAGAATAAGGGAGGTAGAGTAAGAGCTAATTTATTCTTGATCTAAGCTATACTAAAAAGGCTGTAGACCTCTAGTCTTTGTGCAACTAGTCAATAGATAATTGACCATTGCTAATATATTAATATATTTTAGATTTAATTTGTAAGATAGAGATTGAATTAGTATGAATGTAAGTGATTGCTGAAAGTGGAGCAGATGTTAATAAGGCTGAAATATATGTAATTTGTTATAAAAGTAACCAAAGTTCTTCATATATTGTTCAAATAATTTGATAATATAATAATAGAGCAAATTCGATTCTATAATAATATCTTTCAAATAGCACTAAAGTTGTTGATATAATGAATTCAATTAGAATGTTATTTTAAATATGAAGGTATTTGAAGGTACTAATAAAATTAGCAAAGTTAGTTGTAGATAACTCAATTTCTGTAGCCATTGTTGATATTACATCAGTAATGAGTCTATCAATAGATGAAGAATTATACGGACAAGTAAGCAAATATGCAATTGTTTCAGAAGAGGATACATAGCATGCACATAAATAATTTTCATATTTGGAAGGATTTTGTTGATAAAGTGTTAAGTGAGTTGGGAGTTCTCCAGTGATTATTTTCACTTTGAAGTTCTTTAGTTTTGAGAACTGTAAATTAGTATATAAAGATAGTAGTCATTTATCAAATGATAGGTAGTTCAATGTACTTGTCTAACAGATATTTTTGAATCTTTGAACCTATTGCTATATTCTGTTTTGTTTTATCTAAGTAGTATTGTTTGTTATCTTTAGCAAGTATTTAAGTATTATACAAGTATTGTAAACACATAGTGTGAATAGTAAGCATGGTATATATCGATTATAGAGATGCTTGTGAGGAGTAATATCTAATTCAATTATATAATCTAGTTTGTTACTATATCTAAGGTCTTTGTCTAGTAGCAGCGTTAGGTTTAGAGAGATTATAATTGCTTTGGTTATAAGAAGTATATAGGGAAGTTTAGATTTTTCTAGTAAACTAAGTTGGTATAATAGGATGTTCTGAATTTCTTTGATTGATTTTAGTAAATTTGTATTATTTGATATAACTATTATATTTGTACCTAAAAAGAAAGTTGATACTAAAAAAGAAAGAATAGTTAATGAAGCTTATAACTGACTAGACTAATTACTATTATAAATACTAATAACTGTTCATTATTTGTAGTATAACAAGTTAATGAAGAGAAATTATTGCAGAAAATATCTTGTTGTTTTGTAATAATATATAATGAGTATTGCTATTTGGAGTTATTGTTTGCTACTAGTAAATTCTAAATATGTTATAGAAATATTGAAAACACTATTAGTAGATATGATAAAGCTAGTTTCTTTATAGTATTTGTTAAGGTGTATATTGGTATAGCTTTTTTTAGGGCTAAAGAAATATTAGCTATATTAGCATGAAGATTTCTATAGAAGTCAACTTGAATAGTATAAAGATTTTTAGTATTATATTAAAAAAAATATTTTTTTGTTTTTAGAGTGACATTTTTTAGTTCACAACCCTGGCATACTGTTAGTTTGTTGTTTGAAAAAAGAAGATAGTGTCAAATTATGATAATATTTTGATTAAAATAATTAGTTTTGTCTATAGTTAGATTTGGTATAATTATCTAAGTTTTTTTTTCAGTATCTATTTGGTTAAAATATATAGGTTTGGATAAGTATATAATGTAGTTGGGTTAGCTATTGAGCTAATTAATTCATATATTTCTAAAAACTATTTGAAAATTCAACTATGTAGGATTTTTTAAATATTGTGATAAAATTTATGCAATCGAGAAGCTTCATATTGCTATAGTTGAAAAATTGTTCTATACAAAAAATAAAGTAGTTATTTAGCTTTTGTTTGAGAAAAGCTGTGCAAGAGTGGAGTTCTAAAAGAGAATTAATTGAGGTGCCTTTCAAGGATAAAGGGATTAGCTAGTTATTATCTTCATGCTTTATAAGTTATATATTAGTAAAGTAAGATGCGAGTATAGATTGAGCTATATGTGTTTGGAGCTGTTGTAGAGGAAAGGTTAGAATATATATAAGGATAGAGAAATTCGAGGCCATAGAATCTTGAAGTTGTTGTAATCTTATCTTTAGAAAGGAGAATTCGAAAGTAATATGATTTAAAATTTTTATTAAGGTTGAAGTCAAGTGAGAGTTTTGAGCTTGGGATAGATTTATCAATAAGTATATTTCTGGATAATATAAGAAGAAGTTTGGTATTCTATGTAATAATTTAGCTTTATGTTTAACTATATTAGTATATGTATGAGTAAGTGAAGTAAGTTGTGAAGGTGACAAGAATATGCTATATAACTAATAAGTAATTCTTGAGATTATAATACTGTTAATTATATATATAGCTTGTTTTTCAGTTATAAGTGTATATTGGAGTTTGTTGAGACTAGATCATGCTTCAGAAATAATTATTTTCTGTTTTTTTAAAAAGTTGCATAATAAGAAAAACTAAACATCTAGATATTTAAATAGTTCATCCTTTTTTATTGCAATGATTATATTATTATTAAGTTTAATTGTTTTGTTTATGAATATTGAATTTGTTGCCAATACTGATTTTGCAAGATTAACTTTGATTCCAGTAATTTGTAGAAGGATTCTGCTTTCTTAACAATTTGTAAGAGTTCAGATCTTGTTGGTGCTACCCACAAGAAGTCATCTATATAAGCCATAATTGAAGTATAAACAGGTACATGATTTGGTTGAAGTAGAATTGCACTTTGGTAACCAATATGCTCTTTGTATATTTGTAATATTAGAGGATTGTAATATATCTTCTACAGTAGTAATGAGATTGTTTCTTTCTGGTTTATCTTATCTTGAATAATATATCGATTTATAGTACTATAGAAGGTAATAATATGATTAAAACGGTTTGAAAGTAGAAAGGTTATTATATTAATAAAAGGAGATAGTAGTTTTATATATTCTATTACTTTAGTAAAAGTAGATATATATATTGAGTTGAATGCCTTTGACATATTTTGTAGCAAAAGTCAGATTTCTTTTAGTGCAGTAGAAGCATATTTGATAATTGTTGTTAGTTAAGAAATAGGCTGAATAGTTAATTGAAGAAGAAAGGCTACAAAATTTTGTGATAAGAGAATGTTATTTCTGTCAAGAATATTAGTGATTCTGTTAGTAATTATCTTTGTGAAAACTTTTTGAGTATGATCAATTAAGGCAATTAGATGAGTATGATTTAAATCAAAGTTATAAGTTGTTATTTTCGAGATAAGCCAAATATTTGATGTTAACTATTGATTTGATACACTTTCTAGAAGTATGCAAGCATTTAGAATTTTAAGTATATGCAGTAGTATTTTTCGTGATAAGTTTCATAGCATTTTATTTGAAATACCTAATAGTTCTGTAGCCTTATATAGTGGTGTAGTATTAATTACTAGTATTAGTTCCTCTATTGTAATTAGGATCATTTGAGGTATATAGATATTATTTTGTATATTTAATTTTGGAATATAATAGAATAACAATTTTTCTATTCTTCCATATTTGGTGAATTAAACTTTGTCCAGTTTTGAAAGTGCAGACAAATAGTTTCTTTTATTTCTTGATAGTCTGTAATAATAGTATCTGATGAAATTATTTTCTCAAAGTTAATATTGTCTGTATTCTGTTTAAGAATACTATTGATCATACGTGTAGTATTATTTTTAAAATCAGTTTAATGGTGTTGAACATATTATTGAATATATTTAGATTGTTCTAGATTTTTTTCAGTATTATAACTTTTCCATATATTTGTTTTTAGAGCTTTTATTACTTTTATAGTTTGCTTGTAGTATGAGGTTAAAAATCAGAATTGACTAGTAAACTAATTAAAATGGGTATTAGAGAGGGTATAGATATATCTGATAGTGTTGTTGCCTTTGTGATATATTTGTTGAGAGATATTAACTAATATGTGATATCTATAGGTAGTGTTATAATAGTAAAATTCACATTTTTGCTAATAACTTTTGAACCTCTACTCCAATCTTAATGAAACTTATACCATTAGAATCAGCACATCGAGACGGTTCTAATGAGCACAAGATCACATCATTTGAATTACAGGATTCTGAGATTGTTAAAGATTTATTAATATTAATTCATGTATAACATGTGACTTAATTCTGATTGGATGATCACAACTGCGCCCAAAATCGATAATTTCTACTCTATCTACTATTTCTATACTTTCTACTATTTCTACTAGATGTATCATATCTATCATATATCCCAGATATACTATATCTCATATTTATATTATATCTCTCATATATATTATTTATATCATATGTATTATTTTATTACTATTTATAGTTATTTTTAGTTAGATAACTTA
>CAJVPM010001703.1:0-11375 GCA_910592325.1 Scutellospora calospora | reverse complement strand
TGAATTAATAGAAGCTCTTGTCTATTAAGAAGGAAAACTTGAAGGACAAAATAGAGCAGAGTTAAATTGAAACCAAAGAAAAAGAAGAAAAGAGAATCAAAAAGAAGGAGAAGGAGGGAACGGAGATATAAGTAGCAGTATAAGCTATAACATATATACTAGAAACAGAGAGAGAGAAAGTATAAAGATAGGAACACATAATATCAATGGGATAAAAGGAGATAACATGAAAGTAGAATAGCTAGCAGAGTTTGATAAGTCTGAAAGGTATAATATAATTGGGATTATTAAAACTAATATAGGAAAACCAGAAGGCAAATAGATAAATACAAGAGACTACAGGTACTCAATCTTTTAGACAGAATCAAAAAAAGGTAAAAAGAAAGAGTCAGAAATTGGATTACTAGTTGATCAAAATTAGATAAAAATCTAGGAGTATGTAGAAAATATAGTCTATACCTGCTCAAAGCTAAATTCTACTTTAGAAGAGTGATTTTGCAAGTTTGGATAGTTTATCTTCCACCTAAGAATTTAGAAGTAACAAAGAAGGTACACAAAATCTTAATGGAAGAAATCATTAAAAATAAAAAGAATATGCATTATATAGTTTTAGGAGATTTCAATACAGTACTAAATGAAAAACTAGATATGAGCAGAGAAGGAAAGAGGAATGCAGATTGTGAAACAAAAATCATGAACTGGCTCAAAAATACTGACTATTTAGAAGTTTTCCATCTCTGTAACCCAGGAATATCTAAGTATTCATAGTCAAATAGTAAAGCATCAACTAGAATAAATCATATATGGACAACACAAGATATAAAAAGCTTTATTTTAGATAGCAATATAGATGAAATGGAAACAATTACAGATAGTGATCATGGACTGATCTGGGTTAAACTAGATAGCTCGAGTTTTTTAGAAAAAAAAAGACAAAGAAACAAAAAGGAAATAAAAGAGATGAGAAGACTTTACCAATACCACAAGGCAACTGAAGAAAATTAGAATGATTATAGCCAAGAAGTAGAGAGAGTAATCAGAAACGTAGAAAAAAGGAAAAGAAAGGAAAGAAGTAAAACAGATGAAGAAGCAGAAATAGATATTGATGAAGAGTGGGAAACAATTGCGAAGGCAATACAGGCAGCAGCAATAAGTATATTCTATCAACTAAAACACAAGACTCTAAAAATCAGATAAGAACAAAAACACATACAACTCTCTCCGCTAATCTTCTGTATACAAATTTATATAAAAGAAAAACTTTAAATTTTAGAAAAAATAGTCTAAAAAACAATACTTTTAGCTCTAAAGAAAAGAGAAGAGAACAAAGAGAAGCTTATAGTCTCTTAGGAGGCTAAGGCCTCAAAGTCTCTAACAAGGAAGTTATAGAAGAAAAACCTAAAGAAACGCAAAATTTTTCCTCTTTTGCAAGTATTTTTGGGGAATCGTATTTGACTCTGTTGCAGAGATCTGTTTAGTTACATACAAATTACAATACGTAATGGAATATAAACAAAGAAAATATCAAAAAAGATACGTGATAGATAGACACGTAGATAAAACAAAACAAGAAAACAGTCACGTGAAAGTAGAAATTAGAGAAGATCTCGAAAGAAATTACTGAGAAATAGAAAATATAGCAAAACAGATCAATAATATTAAGAGAGTGCTAAAATTATATCAAGAAAAGAAAGCATCTGAGACTGAGTTAGAAGGTCTTCTAAGAATTGATAAAGCATCTCATATAATAGCAAAAAAATTAGCTAGAATAACTAGAGAAGATATTTACGAACTCTTAGTTATAGAAGAAATACAACGTATAATGGGAGAAATGAGTAGTAGTAAGGCAAAACTATGTTGTGAACTTATAGAAAAAGAAGAATGTATTCAAAAATTACAACAAAAGTTCGACGCAAGATGGGTAGAAGTACTTAAAATCAGAACTACCAATATACGTAAACAACAAAGCAGAAAGATAATAACAAAGTTTAGATTGCAGACAAGAGAAGCATATAGAAAAATACAATTAAAGCAACAACAAAGAGAGAAGAAATATTTAGGAATAAAACAAGAAAGGAAAGTAAAGAAGATTATTAGAGCTATTAAAGGAAAAGATATAGAAAAGAAAAAGATGTAACAAACGTTAGATAAACTTAAAGAAGATTCAAAACCAGCACTCTTTATAGAAATCAAACAGAGCAGAATGAAGACAAGAAGAAAAAAAGAAAAGAAAAAAAGTTTTGGACTTAGAATAGAATAGAAAGAATGGAGATAAAATATGATCTAAATAAAAGAAAACCAGAAACCTGTAAGCAGTGGAAGAACAGAAAAAAGAAAAGGAAAGACTTCACAAGAACCCAAGATTATAAAGAAGAACTACTCCTAATTACATCAAATAAATCCTGAACAAGATCTAAAAAGAAGACAATCAAATTCTGGTATATAATATGGAATAGGCAGATAAAGATATCGTACGAAGAAGTCTGGAAAAATAACTATAAGAATACTGAAGTAGTAAGAAAAAAGAAGAAAATACTATAGAGAAAGAAATACTGGAAGAAGAAAAGGAAGAAAAAAGCAATTAGAAAAGATACAGCAACACGAAGTAAAAAATACAAATAAAAAAATTTTTTATAGAAAAAAGAAAAAGAATTTTGAAAGAACCGAAAGATCAAGATTTGAATTGGAGTAAAGGAAATGCTAAAAAGGGTGAAATAAAATTTAAAAACAAATAGGCTTTCTTGATATAGGCTGGTAGTAGCCTTCTATAGATCAGAAGTAGGAAGCATGCTTAGACATGATACTTATTTTAGGAGGAAAAATGCTGCTGTGGCAGATCACACTTGGGCAGCAAACAGGTAGCCGAGTGAGCCGGAATTGTAACAAAGAGAGCAGTCTATAAATTAGATTAGTTTTAATTTTATGTATCTGTTTTTTTTGCTTATATAGCATATCTCTTAATAAAATGAAGGGCAAGATCGCCTAAGTATAAAAAAAAAAAAAAAAAAAAAAAAAATAGAAATAGTTTTATACTATTTTAATACTATATATATATTAAAAGTATTTTATAAAAAAAAATTTATTTACCATCTTCTTTATCAATACTATCTTCAATCAATGGTAAATTTGGATCTATTGCAAATTTAAACTTTAAAACTTCAATAATAGGATAGACAACTGATAAAGTAGAATAATTTTTAGCACTAAATTCTTCAGTTGCATAGTCAAAAGGTTCAAAAATTTTATTAATTCTTCGACTAATGTCCATTCATCCTCATTAGGTAAAAAACTTTTAAGTTTTTTACCATCTTTTTTATCCTCTGAATTTTGTGAAATTTTTAAATTTGCTTCTAACCAAATAATTATATCTTTTAATTTTAATAGTCTTTTTCAAGAATGATATTCTGAATTTTATCTGATAGGACAATCTTTAATTAAATGAAGAACTTTAGAAATAGTATTTATAATTAATAGTTGTTCTGAATCTGTATTATTCTCATTATTGATTTCTCTTAGCTCTTCATTTTCAAGATATGATTCAATATTTGTTGATTGAGATAAAGGCAACCTGTTTCTTTTCATTACTATAATTTGTGCTTTTTCTAATCTTTCTTGCTGTTTTGGCAAATCAAAAAAAATGAACAAGCTTTTTTATTTTTTTTATATGTGAGTTAACCTTTTTTTAAGCATGATTAACTGTTAGCTATAAGGTATATGTAGCACATAGAATTTGGGTAATAGTATTTCATAACTAAATAGCTTTTATTATATTAGCACTATTGTTAGTAATAGCAAATATAGTCTTATTATTAAGTTTAAATTTAGTACTTTTTTTTAGAAGAAATTGGTAGATTAATTCTGCATTATGCGGATATTCTATTTTTTTACAATATAACAATACACTACACAATGACTAGTTAGGAGTTATCCAATAACAAGTAACACCAATATAACCTTCATTTTTATAGGATGTCTACAAATCAGCAGTAATTGTAGCAATTTTACAAGATATTTGAATTTCTTGCTGAAGAAATTCAATATTTCTTAAATAACTAAATTCTATTTCACTTTTTATAAATCTGTTAGAAATTGAATGAAACTTCAGATTAATTTTTAACATTATTCGATGAAACCTTTTTTTTCTTGGTGCTGATAACAGTTCATTATCAAGAAGTATCTATTTAATTATGGCTTTAACTATTTCTTTTCTTTTGGAACCTTTATGTAGAATATTAGTCTTGATTATATCAGATAAAATAGTTTGTCAAATTTGTTAGATTTCAAACTTAAGTCTTTTGTTATTAACAATATTATATTGTACTCGTAGATAAGAGATCATATTTGATATTGATTTGTCATGCAAATATTCTTGTCAATATTTTTTGTCTTTTCTAATTTCTATTTGACATACATCTTTATTTCCAATTACTTTAAAATATTTCCATACGAAACTTGATTTATTTCTACCTCTTTTTTTTTTAGAGCTAATTAATTTAGTCATTGAAGATATGTTGGTATTATTAGCTTTACTATCACTTTGATCTGCATATATTGTTTTATAAAAGCTTGAGCTAGACTCTTCTTGGGAATCTATTTTTATTTAAACAAGTATAAAAAATGTGGATTTTAAGAAATAACTTTTATTATAGATAAGTATAGAAGATGTTCAAAATCTACTTTTACAAAAACTTATCACTCACAAAACAAAATCACACTCAAAAAATTCATTTCATAATATTGCTGATTCTCCAGCCAAACAAGGCACTGATAAAACTAAAATTTAATTCAATTCTCAATTCTACAATCTACCTCCATCTTTCTCATGGAACCATACTCTCTTACTAATCAAAATACAAAAATTTTGCACAAATATCCTCTCTATTCAAACCTTCAACAAATTTCTACAGCTTAAAACATTTTGTAATTTACTACTCTTTAATATTCTTCAACTCACCAATATTATAAATTCACAAAATAATAATCCAAAACTATACTTTTTCAGAAACAAAATTATTTTAAACAACCTACTAACAATGGCAAATTTGAACATCTGAAATCCAAACCTATATCTTACACCAAACTATGCTTTTTGTAATCAATATGAAGATACCAAATATATACTCTCTTGCACACTCTATTCTATTGACCTAAATGATATATTACTTAACCAAATAACAACTACTCTAAACACTACTAACATAAATAATATTTCTGCTCGATCTATTTTCTGTCTAATTACTCACTATAACAACTCTTCAAATCTAACAAATACTATTCTACTCCTTCTACAAGGTATAATTATAACAACATGCTACAATCAAACCAACTCCTTACTCAAAAAATCAACCAATAGCTTTTTTATTCAACTCTCTAACTCTCTCCTTCATTAGTTCAATGACAAAATTTGAAACAATAGAAATTAAATCCACCATAAATGGGAAACTACTTGTGGCATCTCTCAAAAAACCAAAAAAAACACTAATCAAATACATCTTCCAAAATCAATACCTACTAAAACTACTACTATAACTTATAACTCTAACATAGATATATATATACAAAAATGTTTACTTCAAAACTTTTCCATATTTAACTGTTTTTTCTAATTCTCATTCTTAACTTACTTAGAGGTCTCCTTTAACCTCCTCTATAGTTGATAGTAACACTTGTTTAAATTAACTAGCATTAGAAAATGAAGATGTAATATCACATTGGATGTCTAACTATTACAAATAGTCTTAGCAATAACAGTGAAATTTAGGAATTCACATTAGCTTTACATATATACTATTCTGATATATAAATGTAATAATCCTTTTCCTAATTGATATTATTAATAAATAAAAAAAAAAAAAAAAAAAAAAAAAAAAGCTCTAGATTTCTTAGATAGTATAAGTCTTTAGTAGATAGTAACTTGTTTATACATTTTATTCTGAAAATCAGAGCTTTACTCTTTTTGATACTATTATATCTCTTTCTTGTAGTTTTTTTAGCATATTCTAAGTATTTCTCTAGTTTAAATCTTTATTATTAAGTGGATCATACCTTTAACTTAGTAATAGTCTAATGTTTTTAAGATCTGCCTATTCATATTCATATATTGTTAATAGAGTTAAATTGACAAAAGACCTAAGAGAGCTATCTATTAGCTTGCCTTCCTAAGTTAGTATTACTCTTATTCTACTTGTCATTATATCTTATACCTCTAAGATAAGATTAGATAGTAGTCCTTCTTTTGTGAGTTTATCTGCTTTGTTGTTTTAAAAGTTTATACTATATCTTTTAATATTGATCAACTCTAAATCGATATTTTTAGTTTCATAACAATCTATAATCTGATTGATTAGACTATAGTTCTTAGTTTTGAAGATACTTCTTATACTTAATAGCTTCTTAGAGCTAAAAATGCCTTCTATTGCTGCTTTGTTATTTGAGTATATCCTTATTCTTAACTCTATAAAGGCTACTAGCAAAGCTATTCATATTGCATCTAGTTCAGCATAAGTGGAAGAGAGCTAGTTGACTATTCTATTTTTAAAGCTAATACTACTTTTACTAATCTTATCACTTGCTATAATATATCTAATACCTATTCTTTTAACCTTTTTTTCTTCTTCATATTCTACCACAAATGATCATTTGTATAAAAATCTAATTCCTTTTTACTTTCTAATCTATCTGCAATACTACTTAGTTTGTTTCGTAATTCCTTATTCTAATTACTCTTTGGATAACTACTCTTTCTAGACTTAGAGTATTAATTTCTATTTGCATTAGAATTACCTCTTCTATATTGTGTATAGGTTCCCTTAGCTCTGTGAAGACTAATAGTAGCAAGTTAATAGTCAATATATTCTTCTTTCTTATTACCTTCTCTAACTTCTGATACCTTGAGTTATATTCTAGCCTTATTAGGTAGCTTAAGCTATTACATTTTCCTAGTATACATTTTTTATATTTGTTAGCAAAAGTATTCAGCAAATCATTATCTAATTCTATTAGCCAATATTCAATTATTATATGTTTGTATTCTTTTCTTATAACCTTATCTATTTTGAAGACTTTTTCTTTTTCAAAAAGAATCTATTCTTTTTTCCTTCTGTTAGTAGAAACCTGTAGCTTATTGTATCTTATTGTATTTTGGTTTGGCTTATTTAAATATAAAGCTGCTTTAAGAGATCTTGAGGTAGTGTTAGCTAGATTTTTTCTTTTATAGCCTTAAACCAGAGTAGTTTGTGTCCTCTTCCCTTGTAACTTCTGATACATCTTACTTGCTACTATATTAGGAGTCTATTTCTACTTCTCATTACTAACTATTTAAATATAAAATATTCATATTGTTACTTTCTCTATATCTATTTATATCTTTTCTTTCTAGCAAACTCAAGATATATAAGTCTAATATCTCTAAGTTTTCTTTATAATAGCTGTTTTCTTAGAAGCTGAATTCTAGTTTTTTCCTTTCATTTATTACTTTATATACAAGATTAAATTTGAGGTTTTTTTTTAAATTTTCAACTCATAGGTTGAGGTGAGGTCTTGTCTCTATCTTTATTTTTGTAAAATATAGTTAAGAGTTTACATGAAACTATCTGGTAATAAATTACATGCAAGAATTGAAGCTTAGACGATAATAAAATAACTAAGACTAAAGTGAATACTAAAATTAAAACTAAATTAAAATTATCTATGATCTAAACCTACTAGAATGGTCAAGACTCACCTAGATTTGGTTAGAAAGAATATAGTTTGTAAAAAAACTATATTTAATTCAGTGTATTGGCCAAGTAGAAAGTTTTTGGATAGTGAGTTCAGTTGGTGAAGTTTGGTTGTTTTGAAAAGAAGAACTATATGAGTTATGATTGTCCTGAGATGTATGAGGAAGTTGTCGACTATTTCTGTAATTTTGTTGAGAGTTTGAATGTGATATGTGAATATTGTGTTGTTGCTTCAGTTTGCAAATTCAGAATAATAGGGTAGCCATATTTGTTTGTAAATTTTTAGATTAAGTTTGAGAAACAACTTAATAGTTATCTGTGAAGCTAAGTGAACTGAGTTAGTATATAGTTGAATTGTTTAGATAAGTGCATATGGTAGAAGTCCTTTGAGTGAAGTATATAAGTTAATTGTATTAAAGGAGTTTGTATACAATTAGAGTGATGGATGATACATAATCAGATTTTTTAGTATGAAAAATTAAGATTGAGTAATTTCTAAGTTTGTGTTGTTGAGAGTTTCAGTAACAGATTGAAAAATTATTTCCTGTAATGTATTAGTATAATAGTCTGTAATCCAGTGGAGTTCCAAGTCTGTTTGGTTGCATTTAAAACATTTGTTATTTGGTATTATGTTTGGGTAGTATTTGTGTAGATGTGATGGTATTAGTAATTCATTATATAGTAGTTTAATTTGAAAGGTTTTAAGTTTACTAAGTTTGAAATTAGTAAACTTGCTTGAGCATTTGTTGTTGTTGTTAATATATAACCATGTTGAATTCCAATTAATTTCATCATATAAGTGGGCCTATTGTTGGTTGCGATTTTATGATAATCATATTGCAAGAATATAGGTATTGCAAATTGTTTTGATAAGTTTACGTGCGAATTGTTCTATAGTAGTATTTTCCTATACAATATAGAAGTTAGGATTATAAAGGTTAGCATATTTAAATTCAAGAAGTGGTAGTGTTTGGTGGTTTTGTGTGGATATTGATGAGTCTTCTAAGCTAAAATTTTGTAAGTATGGTATTATAGATTCATAATACCATATATAATCAATTCTAGATCTTAATTGGTTATTATGCTATATGTGAGATTGATTAGATGTATGATCAGCAAGGTCATAGAGATTGTTACATGTTAGGAAGTTGGTGAGTTTGGATTTTAGGTTTGTAGAATTTGTTTTTGTAATATTTACATTAAAGTCACCAAATACAATTAGAAGAAGCTATTGGTTCAGTGCTTGCTGTATCCATTGTCTAACTTTAGTTTGTATAGAGTTTCTACATGAGATATCAGTGGAAAAGAGATATACAGAGATTATTCTAAATTTAAAGTTATGTTTAAAAATAGGTCAATAGCAACTGCGCCTTATTCGTGTTTGAGAATTTTGTGAATATATAGTGTTAAATTATTTGAGAGCATGATTCCAGTTCCTTCCATAGAGGAAGCAGAGTTTAACAGATAATATGTAAAGTGTTAAGTGTTAAAGAATTTTAATTTAGAGTTAGTAAGCTTAGTTTCCATTAAGCTAATAATATTGTAGTTGTGTGAGAGGCAGAAGTCTTTCACAATTGCTTTTTTAGAGAATTATTATATCCTCTAACATTATGTGTTACAATATTAAGTGAAAGCAAAGTATCAGTATTGTTAGTATTGATATTTGGAGCTATTTGTATGTTAGAGTTTGTAATATTAGTTCGGATAGGTAAGTAGTAATAGTTAAAAAATTGAGTTGGTTCAAGGATTTGGTGATTTTTAAGTATAGGTTCATTTAAATTCAGGTAGATATGAGTTTCAGTAAGTGTTTGATTAATCGAAATAAGGATTAATTGTGAAAATGAATAGTTAGATAAGTGGATAAGGAAAGAATCTAATGTTTCATGTTTTGTAAGTAGTGGTAAGTTGTGTTGTGAAAAAAAAAGGTTATAGCATGTGTTGGTATTGTTATAAGTTAGAGTGCTATTAAAGTAGTTGTGTATATTTGTGTTCAATAATTTATATATATTAAGTGATTTGGATGGTGTTGGTGAATGTATATTGAAGTTTGAATCTCCTAAGGCGCTCACCATATTCTCAGCTCTTACGAATGCAAAGGATACCAGAGTCTGCTCTGTACATTGAGTCTGACTATCATAAACTTGGTCCTTTGCATTTAAACTTGAGGTTTATATAGTCTAACTTACTATTATCGCTAAAAATATTGTTCAAATACATATATTTAAATTGTACTTCCTTTATTCTTAGTCTTGTAGTAAGTCCTACCTTATCTTATTTGTTCAGATATATTATTAGTTCTGTAATGTGATATGCTACTAGTTTTGCTAGATTGTTCTTAGACCAGAATTTTTATATGACTACATATACTATTTGAAGCAGATTTTGTAACTCTATCTTGTTCTTGATTAAGATCCAAATTGGTCTTTGAATTTGCTAACAAGCTGCCTTAGATAAGAATATTATTTGAAACCTATACTCAATACAACCTATTTTTAGTCTAAATTTAATTTGAAATAATTAGTTTAGTTTTTTCAAGAAATAGAAGATGTAATATTATATTAGGTATCTAAAATATAGCACAAATATTTTAGAAATCTTAACTATTATATATTTAATAGTTAAGTCTAATAGTAACTATTAATATATAAAATTTTGTATTAGTAAAGTAATAGAAACTACTTTGTCAAATAATGAACAATTTGTATTTAGAATTGTTAAAGTAATAATTAAATATATATAGAATAATAATTAAGTTTATATATTTATTTATTTAGAATAGTTAAAATATCTTAATAAATTTGATGATTTATTAGGTTGTTCAATTTATTGACTTCAACATATCAATAATAATTCTTAGAATCAAATTTATCTAATTTTAATTATATTAAAATCACCAAATATTCTATTTGTTTATAATTGTAATTATGATACTTTTCTCAACAATATAATAAAACTAATAGAGAATATATTTGAAATACCTTTTTTTTTATAGCTATCTAAGAGTTCATATTTACAAATATTTCAAGAAAATAAATAATGTCAATATGAAGAATTTTTTAAAGAATTAATATTTTGTTTATATTTTTTTTTATTAAAAAAAATTAGATTTGAAATATTATAGTAAAGTATATGAATATTTGATAAAAAATAATAATATATACAATTTAAATAAATTTTTAATTAGATTAACTAGATGTTTGAGTTGCTTAAAGGGAGTTGGAATTGAGTATAATATATTGTATTATACTAGTATAATTTGTATGTACAGAAGCATGTAACAAAAATACATAGCTTTAGATAAATATTTATAAAATTATCTTTAAAATTAACTGATCTTGAATAAAATACATTTTATATTAGGGTTAAGTCTCATAGCTTAGTTAGTAAAGTTCTCAACTCTCCACAAACAAAGTCAATAGTTTGAGTCTGGTTGGAGGTATTTGCTTCTATAATTTTTATAAAAACTATTAATCGAATACAAAGCCCTGTAGCAAAATTCTTGTAAAGTACAAGATTCTAGAAAAGAAATTTCTAGAAGAAAATCGATATTATAGAACAAGTTGGCATTACAAGTAACAGTTGATATTATAGAAGGTTCTGTTATACAAGTGTTATGCAAATAAGTCCTCAAAGAGTTAGGTAGTACTAATATTCTCA
>CAJVPM010001702.1:0-11378 GCA_910592325.1 Scutellospora calospora | reverse complement strand
CAATTATAGAAGAAAGTATAAGAGATTCGAAGATTAAAGAAAACTTAACAGATTTAAGTAGTAGACTAAAAGGAAGAAAAACAGTAGAGATTTATACAGATGGAGCAATAATTAGGAAGGAAGGGGGAAAAAACAGAATGGGGATCAGATGGATAGCAAAAACTGAGAATAGTTTAGATAATAGTATTAGTTTTAATAGTAGTATAGAAAATTGGCCTTCCTTAACATGTGCTGAATTAGGTGCAATTTGAACTGCTTTACTAACAACACTTTTAGAAACCCAAGTTCATATATTTACAGATAGCAAAGCCACAATAGAAGCTATCGAAAAATACAACAATATCAACAAACTAAGAGACTATTTCAAGGTCAAAAACAGAAGCCTGTTGAGCCAAATAAAAAGTTGTTGCAAAGCTAAGGGTCTAAACCTAAGACTTCATAAGGTTAAAGGTCATAGAGGTGATATAGGCAATGATGCAGCTGAAAGACTTGCAAAAAAGGGCCTGGGCTCAAGGAACACTCTAAGTATACCAGAAGCCAAAGCAGCAGATATCGATTATATCTTTGAATAGAAAAGCTAAAGCATAGATAGTTCATTAAGATCTTTCGTAAATATTATCTCTGCAGCATACTACAAAACAGAATAGTCAAGACTAAGCAAAATAGCAGATATCCTAGAGCAAAATCACGAGAACACTAGGAATAACAAAATAATTTGGAACAATACGTGGCAAGCTCTAAAGAAGCTACAGGGCAAAAAGTGCATAAGCTTAAAAAAGAACAAAGCACTAATATTCCGAATAAAATATATAAACAATCTACTGCTTACGAAAGACATATGTTTTCAAAGAAACCCAAAACTATACAGAAACCAAAGATGCATCGCATGCCTCTGAAAGGATAAAAACTTGTACCATATCGCAGAATACGAACTATACCAAAGAATATGGAGAAATTTGGAAGAAGAAGTGATCCAACTGACAGGACTTGAAGTCTTATTACAGCATGACATCTCCATAAACTCTAACTCTCTTAAAGAAGCAATTTTTGGAAATCAACAGAATACAAACCTCAAGAATAGGAAACTATTACTAAGAGGTTTTACGAATACTAAGCAACAAAGAGAAGTTACAAAACTAACTAATTCAAAAAGGAAAGCAAGCTTGATCTTGGTAGAGTTTATTGAACAGTTTTGAAATTGCTTCTATGAATAATTATAGAAGTTTTGCTGCGAGATAATGGCTGATTGGGAAAAGAAAAATAATATTTCAGGGAAAGCAAAAAAAAAAAAACAGAAAAAGAAGTACTCCAAGTCAAATAAAGAAAACATTATACTGGAGGATATACTTAAAATAACCCAGAAAGAAAAAGAAATAAGTATTCAGGAAGAATCGAGTGGAAAAATTGATCAATGGGTTTTCTTTGGTATGAAAGAAGAGTAGTCAAAATTTAAAACAAAATAAGAGATCTTAATATAGGCTGGTAGTAGCCTCTTAGTGATTAGTAACTAGTAAGCTGAATACAGCTTAACGTTTCTATGAGAGAAAATATTGCTGTAGCAGATCGCACCTGAGTACCAGAAGATAGCTAAGTGAGTCCAGAATAATTAAAGGAGGATATTTTAATATAGTTTATATAGTAATTTACTTTGTAGCTTTTATAAGTTTTTCCTTAATAAAATAATAGGCAAGATCGCCTAAGTTATAAAAAAAAATAAAACCTTAACTCAGAAACAGAAAATAATATTTAGACAATTATTAAAAGAATTTGCAAATCTCTTTACAAAAGATATTACTTAGTTAGAAAAAACTAACTTAGTAACTTATAAGATCTATACTAAAGATATATCTTCTATAAGTTCTCGACCTTATATAGTACCTCTTACTAAACAAATATTTTTTTTTTTGTTCTTAAAGCAGATTATATTGCTAAAAAAATTTTATTAGAATTGCATATGGGATATATATTGATAGTCTCTACTGTTTATAATTACATGAGGAGTATACAACAAGCTATATATACAATTTTAGTTATTATCTATTTTAAATAGTCTACTTTATAGACAATTAGACTACTTGATTAGTTCTAAACTATACTGCTATATCTGTAACCTATCTGTGAGTTACCTATTTAAACACTCTGTTTATTAAACCATACAGATCTAATCTAATATCACTACAATACCTAACTATTTAAGCTAGCTAGCTTGTTATAAATTTATTTATTCAGAATAGCTTAGGTCTTCTTAGGATATATTGTATCTAATATATTGTATATATTGCAGAGCTAGTTAACCTCAAAGCATACCTACTAAAGTGGTCTGTACTCATTTTATAAATTCACCTAGCTTAGACCCTTATAGATATTTATATAACCTCAGTTCTTACTGTAGCTCTCTACTCGTTTTCTGTATTCTATCTTCTTAGATATTTCACAAAGCAGATCCTCTTAATCTAGTTAGCTACTAAGCTAGATTAGTATTACTGATCCTCTCTGTAAAACAGATTTATATGTACCTGACTCGATGTATATCTTTTGATAATAGTTTCTTTTCTGAATTAAGCATTAGCTAGTATAACTATCAAAAGCTATATTACTTTACTAACTTGGGATTTTTACCATGCAAGTCCCCTGCTTGTAAATCCTATCAAGATTTATTTGTATAATATTATATCTTACTAAATGCCTTATTATACTTCTAATATCTAGATGATATTAGTACAATATGATTTACAAGGTTACAACTCTAGAAATGAACAGGATTTACTATAAGTTGAATACAAAGGTCTAGGTAATTATTCAAATTTGTTAATAGTAGGATTTGAACTCCAGACCTCTTGTATAGTGGTCTAGCAACCTAACTACTACACTAAGATTACCAGACCTAAACAAATATTTATTAATAAAAAAGTTTAATGAATATTAGATAATAATCTCATAACTAATAGTATTTTTATAAAAAGACAAACAACTCTTTCTGATGATCATCAAAACCAAAATAACAGAACAACAAAAAAGTTATTTTTCTTATGCTACTACCTAGTAAAGCAATTTAAAGTGTCTGACTACGTGAAGAATAAACTACGAAACTGCGATAAGTCAGAAGCAAGAACTGCAACAAGTCAGTTTTAAGGTTGTACTGGGCTTTTTGCTATCTGACTTTGGCAGGATGACTTTAGGTTTGCTTAGTAGAAAAGTGCTGAAGATAAAAAGAAGAAGTAAAGAAGGACTCCAACTATGCTTGTACTAGGTCAAGTATATTACAACTTTCTTAGTTCTGTTTTTTTGAAGAACTATCTCCTATACCCTCGACAACTAGACTTTTGGACTTGGAATTGTTTCCTTTTGTTTTTCGATAACAAAAAATGAGAATTTGGCTTATCCCTGCTAAAAGATTAATATTCATACTACATCTATTTTAGGAAAGTCACATTGGATACTACCAAACAACAACAACTCATAAATATGTATAGCATGTACTCTGTGCTCAGCTTCAGTTGACTGAATACTACGTGAAATTTGTGAAGGCTTTGCTTTGTTGGATTAGTACTAAGTAGACATACTAGAAATTATTATTCAAAGAGATATATATATAGGTAGCAACTAGTATATATAATTTTTAAAGGTAGTGCTTGCTTTTAGGCTTGCCTTTAGGTAGAACTACTTTGGGGTTTTTTTTTCTTTTTTCTTTTTACATCAAAAAGAAAATTTCATTTCTTTTATTTTGTTTTTTTGTTTTGTTTTCTTTCCCACCTATTTACCGCAAATATAGTTTTTTACTTGTTAGCAAGTTTTCTATACTATGCTTATGTTCTTATAGCATGTAGCTCTATACTTTTCGTTATTTGTAATAATTTTTTATTTTTTTTATATCTTGAGACTAGGTATTAACAACTTTTAGTTTAGTCTTAGATTAGATTAGGAGAAACCTAGGATCTTGATAGTAGCTAGAAGTTGCCAATTGTTGATCAAAATTTAGGATATACTGTTCTAAACAGTAAACTACTTTTAGGAGATAAATGGCTTCTGCAGCAGATCAAACTTGGATATGTTTAATGCAGCTGAGTTAGTCTGAACCAAATCTTAGAGCAGTATATAGTTATGTCAAAATATAATAGTGTACTGTATGTTATCTTCTAATAAACTATCTATAATAAAGGAAAGGGCAAGATCGCTCAAGTGAAAAAAAAAAATAATCTCATAACTAATTTAACAAGTCTCTGGGTCTCCCTGTTATACTTGTTGCTAAGAAAAATAGGAAAAAAATATTTTGTGTTGACTATAGAAAACTTAATGCAATTATTAAAAAGAATTCTTATTCTCTTCTATGAATAGATGAAATATTAGACTAACTTACTAGAGCCACTTATTTTTCAACTCTTAATCTTATAGGTAGATACTAGTAAGTAATGATAAACCTAGCAGATAAAGAGAAAACAGCCTTCATAACAAGATATAGTATTTATGAATTCAATATAATGCTATTTAGACTTTGCAATATTCTTGTAATCTTCTAATATCTTATAAACTAGATTATAAGAATATTAGCTTATAAATATATAGTTATTTATCTAGATGATACTAATGTCTTCTTTTAAAGTTTTAGTAATCATATTAAATAGCTACAAGAAGTTTTTACAAGAATCAAAAAAGCTAGATTAAAGCTTAACTAAAGAAATATAATTTTGAGATAACAAAATTACCTTTCTTAGGATATATTATTGAAGCCAAAAGAATCTCTTCAGGTCTAGAAAAGATTATTATAGTACAGAATATTCAACCTTCTAAAAATATTACTCAAATCTGATTATTCTTAGGACTCACTGAAAACTATAGAAGATTTATTAAAAGCTTTTCAACAATAGCTCAACTCTTAAACCAACTATTACATAAGGATACTTCTTATAACTGAAATGACAATTGTCAGAAAGTATTTAAAGAATTGAAGTATAGATTAATAACAGCCTTTATATTAATCTACTCTAATTACAAAGAAGAATTTATTCTTGCTACAGATGCCTTCTATGATAGATATAGAGCTACTCTTAGTCAAATCTCTAATGATAGAAAAAATATCTAGTTGCTTATACAAGCAAAAGTTTAAAGAAAAAAGAAGTCAACTATAGTGCTACTGAACTTGAATATACTGCTATAGTATAGGCTATAGACTATTTTTACAAATACTAAAGAACTCACTACTTTACTCTAATTACTGACTATTCAGCCCTTTAATAGTTAAAATTCTCTTTACTTAAAGAAAGATTAGAATAATAAATGATGAAGTTACAATCTTATAACTTTACTATAATACATAAACCTAAATGAAAATACTCTAATATTGACAGTCTCTCAAGATTACTGAACCAAATACACTCTACTTCTATTTTTAAATATGAATTTAGATTAATACTAAAATTTAGTAAAATATTTAGAAACAGATAAACTTCTCTTTGACTTAATAGATTTTGAAAAATGGATACTTCTTAAACAATCTAAATACTATAAACATAAAAATAAATTACTATACAAGAAGAATAGAAAAGACTTAAACAAACTTTTCTGAGTAATAAAATAGACTAAAGTAGAACTAGTTCTCTATACAATACATAGACACTCTACAGGTAGATATTAAAGAACAGATATAATATATTATAAAATATCTAAAAAATATTATTAGAATTAGATATATAAAGATATACAAAATTATGTTCAATCATATGTAATATATCAGAAAAGAGTAAAAGAAAAAAGAAAAAAACCTCTTTATCCTATTCAAGTTAAACATACTTTTGAATATATAGGAATCGATCTAGTAGGATCTTTTCTAATAATGAAACAGAATAATTACTATATTATAGTTGCTACTAACTATTTAACTAGATAGCTAAAAGCAAAAGCAGTACTAAATACAGATGCTAAAATATTAGTGAAATTTATATTTGAAGAGATAGTTTGTAGATATAGAATATTTAAAATGATACTCTCTAATAATAGAAGAAATTTTACAAATGAAACAGTAAGAATATTATGTGAAAAGTTCTTAATTTAATATATATTTTTTTCTCCTTACTACCTCCAATCTAATGGAATAGTTGAATGATTAAATAAAACACTTGCAGTTCTCTTGCAAAAGTAAAAGAAAAAGGTAAAAATTGGGATATATATATACTAGCTATAGTATTTGCATATAGGACCAAAAAATATGCAATTATTAGATATACTCCTTTTCAACTAGTATATAACTAACAAGTTATACTTCTAATTGAAACAGTTATACCAATTAAACTAAAAGAAAAGATGAAGAAATCAACTTAGAAGATAATATTCTATATAAAGAATTTGAATTAATAGATGAATTACCTTATAAACAAAATGAAGCCTAAAAGAATATAGAAAAATTATAACAGAAACAAAAAGTTAGATTTAATTTAAAGATTTATACTGAAGAATTTGAAATTGGTGACAAA
Source organism: Scutellospora calospora (assembly GCA_910592325.1). Taxonomy (NCBI): domain Eukaryota; kingdom Fungi; phylum Glomeromycota; class Glomeromycetes; order Diversisporales; family Gigasporaceae; genus Scutellospora; species Scutellospora calospora. The sequence goes on along the minus strand of CAJVPM010001702.1, from coordinate 4,911 downwards.
GTATAGATTCAAAGAAAAGATCTTGAAAATCTCACTCTGCAAAATTTAAAGAAAAACAAATAGAACCTTTTATTATTCAATTAAAATTGAATAATAAATCTTACAAACTCAAAACCAAAGAAGGAAAAATACTATTAAAATATTATAATAGTGACAGACTAGTAAAATATTATGAAAAACAGGACTAGCAACCTGTAATTGTAATAGAAAATTAAAAGATTTTCAGAGAAGATTCTTGCAATGCTACAAAACTTATTTTAGAATTAGATTTAATTCATATTAAATTAAAAATTTATTTTTATATTATATTAAAACTTATAAATAGATATCTTCTCTTTTATTTTTCCTAAATTTAGTAAAACTTTAAAATTTTCCTCTCTTAAAATTACTTTTTTGAACAAAATACTTAAAATAGACTTTACAATTATCTAACAAATACAATCTGAAACTTTGGATGCATTAAATAATTTTCTTAACTAGTGAAATGAAGATTCGATCTCTTTAACCTCTTTTTTATTAATTACAGAAACTCAGTTCTCTCTAATTAATAGAAGATTATTAGAAACTCTATCTTCAGACAAAAATAACTAGAATAATAATAACTTAAAGATACTACTCTTAATAGAACCAGACTCCTTAAAACAACTCCTTGCTAAAATTAATTTCAACTCAACTTACTTTAATGAAGAAATAACTAAAGAAACAACTTTTTCTATAGAAAATATTGCTTCTTTAAATAGTTGCAATTTAGAAACAAGACAAGAAAGCTTTCTTCTTGTAACTCTAATCTTTTCTCAAGAAGATATCTGAATAAAAATTCAAAATAATTTTGCTACAAATTATATTGAATCTCTGATTAGAATTAGTCTTCTTTCTTCATCTCTTTTTAAAAACCTACTAAATAAAATAATCTCAAGACTTCAAAATAGAACTTAAACAAAAAATTAAGAAAGCAGAATCAGAACTCTCAAAGCCTGCTATTATTTAGAAATATTAAGGAAGACCTATAGTAATAATTTCTTAAGGCTTAAAGAAATTAACCAAACTCTTTAAAATCAAATAGGCTAATAAAAAGCAAATATAATCTTAATAGAAGCTAAACAAATCTCTAAACTTCTCACTCTCTATAGAAAGAAAAGTTATACTCTACTAAGTATATCACTTTAAGCAGTTTATATCACTTAATAAATGACAACTTTATAGCTCTTTTTAAAGTATTAAGGAACTCATAGAGCTTATTTTTGAATGGAACAGAAATGTTATCAATGAGTTTTAATAATTTTATCTTTATTTTATATTTATTTATTAGTTATTTTTTATTTGTATTTTATAAATTATCTTATAAGTTAGCAATAGCTTTAGATAGTATTATTAGAATCAGAATAGTCTTATGATTATAACAAGCTATAATTTGTAGAAATTAGATTAATAGTTATTAAGTTATTAGTGTTTAGAAATCTCTATAGATATTTAATTATACTTAACTACACTTAAAGATGTTTGATGATATTTAAATATATTTGATGATATTTGATGATATTTGATGATATTTGAAAATGTTTAACTATATTTGAAGACATTTAACTATATTTGAGGATATTTAGGAAAAAGATATAAAATCTTGATTTTCCTCTTTTGTTAAAGTTAGGTTTGTTCTTTATAATCTTCTTAATATTAGAATTCTCTTAGCACAGATACTAATAGATAGTCTTGTATTATTAATATTGTATTGTAAATAAAGAATACTCTTTGCTTTAATATAATCTTTCTAATGAATTGTCTTTGTGAAGTAATATCCTACTTTAACACTTTTGAGAGTCCCTCTTCAATATCTTATATTACTTATGATATACTAAGAAAGCTATACCACTTGTAACAATATTAGTAGAATATCTAAGAATTATAATCAAATGAAAAAATTTAATTCTATTTAGGTTTAGTTCGAATTCCTAAAAATTAATTGAGAATTGATAATTAAATCTTAATTCTTTTATTAACAATCTTAATTATATTATTAACTTATATTTAAACCTAATATTACTAAATATTAGAATTGCATAATATTGTTGTATTATGTAAATTATCTAATTTGTATTAATAATGATGATTATTTAAATTTAACTATTATTTATAATTTTAGTTAATAATTCTTTCTTTTTTTATGAATATAAATAATAATAATATAAATTAATAAACTATGATAAGTATATTAATATATATATAAAATAAATTAAAATACATAAAATATATCTTACTTTATGAATATTTATTTATGTTAAACTTTCATTTATTTGAAAAATTTATATAACTACTTGATTTTGAATACTATAAGCCAAATTTTAATAATATAAATGCTTTGTAATTTTTATACAAAAAAGAGATTACTATTAATTAAAATTTTAAATCTTTAAAACTAAATAAAGAGTTATTAATACTTTTAATTCTAACTTTAAAATAAATTTTAAAGATATGTAGTTATTTGTAGAATCAAATATAATAGTTAAACTGAATTTATAATCAATTTTATTTAATTAATAATTATGATTTAAATTTGATTTATAACTTTGAGTAACTCTATTAAGTTCTAATTTACTGAAAATTTGATTTATTTATCATAACTTATTTTTTTGTATAATGTATTCTTTAACTTTATATAATAAACTTTTTTAACTTAATTTATTTAAGTTGTCTGATTCTATTGCAGTTATACTTTGTAGATTATCATATTTTTTTTTTAAACTATTAAAACTGATTAGTACATATTGTAATTTTATGTTTTAAATAATGTAGCTTAATATAATATATAGTGCTTTCTCTATATTACGACTTAAAAATGTAACTTTATATTATTATATTTCAGTTCAATCATGTAGCTTATTAGTTTTTTCACTTTCTTAGCTATAAGAACTTTATATTTTCTTATTAATTTCACTTTAATTTTAATTTATTCGAATTGAAGGCTTATTGAATTATATTATATTAGTGATATTGTATAATTAAAATATATTTATTTCTTTTTCTGTTTTCTCAAATCTAAAATAACCAAATACTTAATCTGTTACAATTTAATTTTTTCATATATCTTGATAATTATTGAATTATGAGAAATAAGGTTTAAACTTCTACTTTTGTATTTAACTTTCTTTGACAATTTAATTGATGTAAATTTAATTTGTTGAGAGTTAAATATATATTCTATAATCACTTTCTTAGCAATTATCTTTGCTATCTTAAGATCATATTTTTTAAATATAATATTTAGTATATGTTAAATAAATTTTTATATAAATAACCTCTGCTTTTATTAAAGAAAAGGTAACTTTAATACTAAGTTTACTATTTAAATTATTATGATATTTAAAATTTTTATCTCTATATAAAAATGATTATTTAAAATATCTCTTTTGATAATTCAAATAATATTGAAAATTTATATAATACTAATATTTATAACAAATTAAATGATGATTTTATTTCGAGTTATTAAGCTCAAATGAATATTAATATGAATTATCTAAAATTCTAATTTTTCATTAGCTATACAATATAATAAAAATCTCACAAACTTATTTTCTTCATAGAAACTAATACATTCTCCAAATTATCTCAATGCATATTTTTAAATAAAATTTAATATATGTTTTTATGTATTCTCTGTTCATACTGTTCTGTTCTTATATTTCTAACTCATGCAAAATGGATTCCTTGAGATATCAATATAATATATGACTTTTCTGAGCTTTTTTATACTTATTACTTGCTAAACATCCTAATAAAGAAAGATACATTACAGTATGTATTTCTTGTATATATATCACTAAATATCATAATACTCCAATATTATTACCAATTCTAAAAATACTAGCAAATATTCTAATATTCAATTGCTAATAGCTTTTATCTATTCATCTAAGTTGCTCTCTAGACATGCTGAAAATGCAAATTAATTTATGCACTATCATCATCTTACTAGTTCATTTGAGTTAACAAAAAATATTCATACTCTACAACTTTATTCTGAAGTATTAGATATAATATAGACAATTTATCTAGTTTTATTTATCTTTAATATATGTAGCTGATTAGCTAAAAATTAATAATTATTTCATTAGACAATTTAATCAAATATCTTCTTCAGTTAGTGTTTTATATTCATGAACTAATTTTTCTACTACACAACTAATTAATAATAAAAAAAATACAATAAATGCTGATATATTAGAATATTAACTAGACTTAGTAATTCTGCTAAATAGTTTCAACACAGAAATTTATAATGAAGATTTTTACTATAATAGACTAATAGTAAGATTCATAAGAAATTCAGATAATATAGAGATATCTATTTGATTTGATAACTCTAATTTAAAGGCTATACTTTTTTTAGATCTCTTTTCAAATAGTTATGATTATTGGGAAGAGATTTCTAATTAAATAACTAATTGTTGGTATCATATTGATATATATGCTAAATATATTAAACTTCAGTTTATGTATTCAGACTCATAATTCTAATTATATTAGTACTAGCTATATTGGTCATATATTAATTTAGAAAAACTGTAAAACTATTAAAACAAATAATATATTTTACATTGATAAGAAATAAATTGCTAACAACTTCTAACAGTTGTGATTTAATAATTGTTAATGAAATATTAACTACTACTATACCCTCTTGTATTCAAACAGGAAATATATATTTTTAACAATATGAATATTCTATAAATACAATAATTCAAAGTTTTGAACTACCTCGAATATTCTATACTACTACTATAGCTAAAGGTCACTAGCTACAATTATTAAGAATTCTATCATATACTGATAATTGTTGCACCTTATCAACAAAACATTCTTTGCATATATATCTTCACTATTATCATAAATTAAATTCTATTTATAATTTAC
>CAJVPM010001701.1:0-11385 GCA_910592325.1 Scutellospora calospora | reverse complement strand
GTATAAGTTGGTTTTAAAATTTATGTGATTATAAGAAAATGCGACTATAGAGGAGGTGACTATAGAGAGGTCTGACTATATTAGGAACTAATTAGGAAAAGAACCAAGTAACCCAGGTCTTGTAAATGACATGTGCTCAAAGTAATGCGTCAAACTTTGAATAAAGATAACCATCTCACCTGTTACCTTTAACCAATCAAAATCGTGAAATTAAATTAATCCGGATTAGTCCGAAAATCAAAACAAATAATTAAACTCAATTATCTCAAAATGAGACAAATGTAAAAATGGTCCCTTTTAATAGGAGACACTCCAAATATCAAGTGGTTATTGAGATATCTTCACAAATTTAAACTTCTATAAAAGTTATTTGAAAGTTTTTGACAAAGTTTGGCGTATTTTCTATTTTAAGACATTTTTGAGTTTTCAAAGCTTTATATTTTGATAACCACACGATAAAACTCAATGAATCTTTTTAACGTTTGGAAAAAAATTTTAATTTACACATTAAAAACCAAAATTTTATTCGTGAATATGTCACGTGTAGAGATTGGACCCGGGTTAACCTATTGCTAACCGGGTGACTTGGTTACTCACGATGGGGTTAACGATGCATATATTACAGCGCATATTATAGGTCAATTACTCCTTATTTTATAAACGTGATCTTTGCATAAATGTAACTACCTCTATACGTAGCATGTACGTATGACTGGCCAATTGTCTGGGTAAGCTTATTTTCTCTCAAAAGAATCTTGCTGTGCGAAAACGTCTACAATCAGGAAGTCATGGTGAATAATCTTATACCTGCCGCCTATTAATATATATTTAAAATCCACATATGAGTGCCGCTAAGAGAAAACCTCGAACCGAGAATAAACTTAAATTTCTGGTTCGAGATTTTCCCTTGGCGACACTCATATACTTGTACGTACAATAATGGTCTTTATGCTTTGTAGTGATGGGCACGCGCGGGATCACGCGCGCAAAATGCGCGTGATTTTTTGGATCCCGCGCGTGATTTTTAATATGTTCCCTAATTCAGGCCAGCCGGCCCGCATTAACAAAATGTTAAGAAACCCGCAAGGTAGTCTTTATCCCGCGTATCACGCGCGGATCACACGCGTAAGCCGCATCCCGCGCGGGATATTTGGAAAAACTGCGATTTGCCCATCACTAATGCTTTGTAATCTACAGTATTGCGCAATTATTTAATGTTATATAATTATTGTTGGTTACTGCATACAGTACCCGGGGTTTTATTCAAGAACTTCATTTTTTAATTGAATAGTACCCAAGGGTACTGTGAGAAAAACCGGGTACAATATATCATATGAAAAGCGATAATCAAATATCGTTATACCACTGGGTCTTAATCGTGAGGGTATTATTTTTTGGGTACTTAAGTAAACACGAGCTTTGGTAAAATTGAAATATTGGGTTAACCGGGTAAACCGGGTTATTTTAAATAACCCGGTTTGTAACCCGGCAATGATCTTGTAAACGGGTGAGTAACCCGGAGTAGAAATTTATAACGGGTACAAGCTCTATATTGATTTTCGGACTTATCCGGATTAACCAAATTTCATGATTTTGATTGGTTAAAAGTAACAGGCGACTATCGGGTAATCTCGTAATGTGCTTGGCCTCGTATAATTTTCTTCTACATTATCTCTATTTTTCATTATGCAAATCGACTTTCATTTATAATTGAAAAATGTCAATCATGTCAAAATATAATAAAAACATTTTTTTTAAAAATGTAAAAATGGGCCCTTTTAGTTGACGACACTCCATATCTGATATTATAGTATACTAGTACCGAACCTTTATGTAACCAGACTTCCAGAAGAGTTCTTTCTAGAATCAATCTCGACATTCTCAACGTAATTGACATTGACATGCTCAATGTTATTTTAAAATCTTAATTTGTTTATATATAGTATGTTTAATAAATGTAAATCAAGTGATGTAATTAATTATGAATATACTTTTTAATTACGGCATTTAATTTTAACTTAATGTATATAGTCTATCAGTTTTAAAATAAATTTTGGCTTTGGACGATACGCATGCAAAAATTGTAATAATAAAAATAATAAATCAAATACTGTAATTGAATCAAATTAGTTTAAATGTGCATTTTTTTTTTTTAAAAAAAAAAAATAATAATAATAATTGGAATTATTAAAGTTTTTAAACCAGTTCTTTTTTTGCTTAATAACTTTAATTTCAACAAGACCTCATGCGTATAATCAAACTAACGCATATTTACACCCATCACTAACATAGCAAAATCAATATTTAATGATTAAATCACAATCATCAAACCAAACAATATTTTTAAAAAAAAGAAAAAAAAAAACAAAAAACATAAACTATTATTCGCCGACTTCGTCCAAGTCCATTAAGTCGGAATTTTGACCATCATCTGCATGCGATGGTATGTATTCTTCGCATTGAATTGCGAGTTCGGCTTCGTATTCATCTAACGTTGATTCTAAAATGTTAAAAGATTAAAATATGAAAATTTACAAAAACTTCATCTAATTGTTGTAAATGTAAGTACCTTGTATAATTTCATGTAATAATTCATCATCTAACATATCTTCAACGACATTAAGATCGTCGTTCAAAAAAATCTTCCATTCTTCAAGAATTTTTTTTACAAACAATTGCCGTGCAACCTTGATAAATTAAAAATACCGTTACTTTAATAATGATTGCAACTTGTACCTAAACTACAATATGCGGAGCTCTGGGGTTACTTCATCTTCGTTTATATCATTCTGATTTGTTGCAATATTCCAAAATCCTAATCTTCGTTCGTTGAAAGCAAAATTACGACTCTCTTTAACTCGCCGTAGACACTGTTGCTTAAATTTTTCTCTCCACAGGCGTTTTGATTCAGATTTAATGAAACCTCGCCGTTGACGATCCGGTTTCTGATGCGTGGAAGAAGAAAATGTCATTTTCAAAAACATTTTCTGCGCATAGGAGTAACGTTTATGTTACATAAAAATTTCAAATTATTGAAAGACGCGTATTTTATTTTTGATTGACTGACCAATCAAATAGGATGCGCATTAACGTTAAATTTTTTGAAAAAAATCTTCTTACCCAAAATCAGGCTTTAACCGGTTAATTCACCTGCTCTAATTCCATTTTGTTTTGGCCGATGATTAACATAATTCGGCCCAGAACTATAGTGAAGATGCGGATCATTTCTTAGTACAAGTCACTCTCTTTATAGTGAAGCTTTTGGGCTGGAAAAAAAAATCTTCACTATAGCTTATAACGAGCGATTACTATATGTACTTCACTATATCGAACTGAATTTTAATAATATTGTTTTTAAAAATTCTTCACTATATTGAAAGTTCACTATAACGAGGGTTCACTATAAAGAGATTGACTTGTATGTCGATATAGCATATACTAAATTCATTTTCACGTGTTTATATTTTAGCCAATTCAAATTTATTTTATGGTAGTTTTTACAATCTATCCTTACAATCATTTTGAAGGTCTCCTAAAAATACAAATAACTAAAGATGTTAGGGTTGACCAATTGACTGAAATGTGGTCTCAAAGACAATGTTCGTTTAGAATCTGTAATAATAATTATAGCTTAACAGTTAACCATTAATTGTTTAATCGTATTTAACCGTTTAAATTCAGTCTATGTTAATACAATTCTGGCCAATTATTGAATCCAATCCTTAATCTTGTCAAGAACTATACTCTTTGACCTAGCTCACTCACAAAAAAATTATATTCTCTAAAATCGTGACAAACGATTTTTTTCAATTGTGAAATTTGATTAGATCAGCATTACTGCATTACTGCATTACATGGGTACAATTTTATGGAAACTTCGAATGCATAAATTTTTCGTGCAGCATAAATTAAATGAATAATCTCGAATAAAAATTCGAAAGTTGGAAGCCTGCTTTAATATTACTATATCTAATGTAAATCAAGTTAGAATAGAATATCGATATTCTATGTTTATCACATTGTATAGCAAATTATAAATATTCATTAATTAAAACGATGCTATTTCAGATAGGGTTTAGCGTTAGGATCGATTTTCTGTAGGAAAACTCAAATTTAGTTTATATTACGTAGTTAGAGTATCACTGTTTTCAAAATAAGCGTTTATTTGAAATTTTTTACATTCCACTTGGCATAATTTTTGGTCGAAAGTCATGCTGCAGCTGTACAATTTATTCATAACGATAACGATAGCGATAATATGTAAATTTATACATTGTTTTACCCATAAGCGAAAATTTTTAGATTTTAATAATCAGGAATGAAATAGATTTTATATAGAGCAAGATGTTAAAAATATTATAGTTAAGAACGTGCATAATTACTCTCACGAATAATGCATATGGGTTTATGTTAATCCAGTGACAATACTGGAAAGTTTTTAATCAAAACTCAAAAGAAAAAAAAAAAAGAAACTATAAATAAGATCCAGAGTTTTAAGAATTCAAATTTCTACTAACAGAAAAACCAAAACTATACACATCCTTGTAATTTCCTCCCATCCTATGAATAAATAAGGAAATACGGTATCGAAAAAAATTTAAAGAAATATTTGTACAAGTCGTAAAATATGCGTTCTGAATAAAACGCATATAATGAAAATACAAGAAATAACACGTACTAAAAAATTTTCTACATGCATAGGATGATAAATAGTTGTATATCAGAGGTTGAGGATAATTAAAAGTTCAATTCCTATAATTTATTACTGCTCTTTTTTTATATTGTCGTTAACACCTAATACTGAATCAATTTTTTGTGCTAATGCCGGTGGTGCTCTATTATGAATCCCAGTCTTGAGTTGATCTTTTCCAACTTTAATCATTTCTGATACGATCATATAGAAGAACGTTTCAACTGGTCCAAAAAGATTTAACAGCCAGATTATGTATCCAATAACTCCAAAGAAGGAAACGATAATCAGATACGTTGGAGATGTAATAATAGATATGAATTCATTCCAACCAAGTATAACTATTTATATATTAATTGACTTTATGAGTATTTCTCTAAATACAGAAAAGTAAATACTATATATTAATTTTAACTCACCAAACATAACAAATACCCAATAAGGTATACGAGCTGTTGTTGCTACAACAGAACGTTTCGCTTCCAGATAGAAAGCATCGGATTCTCGTTTAAAGCGTACTGATATATCATGTTGTCTGGTTTCAGTAAGAATTGTTAGCGACTCCTAGAAGTCTAATTCCTAAATATTAGAGAAAATAAAGTTTATGTAAAACTACTATATATATAGAAAAAAAAATTTTATGTATATAAATTTTTCCTCACATCATCTGACGGAATATCTAATTCTACATCATCAGGGATTTGAATCGAGGCAAATAAAGGTATGAGACTGATTGCCTGCACGCAGTAGTTATTTAGTAATTAGGGGATGATTACGTATCAAAACATTAAAAGTAATATATATAATACATCTTCTCTAGCCTTCCGAAAATGAGCATCTATATCATCTTCTGGTTTCCATACTTTTGGTAAACCATCATCATCATATCGGAATTTTTCTTCAAATCTGTTAAGAAAATTTGTAAGCTTTTATATTTCGTAATTTTTTTTTTTTTTTCCTTTTAAATGGTTTATAAAATTTTGTTTACCTCTCGCGTAATTTAAGTAAAAACATGTTGTCTGCAAGTTCATCATCAATTTTTTTTCGTAATTGTAACCAAGAACGTTTACGGAGATTGGAAATAGCTTTGATATTCTCATCTTCAGTAGCGTTAAAACCTTATTGTGACAAGTACGTTAAAATTAACATATCAAATATTGTCTATATGCATCAAATAATATTGTTCTAAGACGTACTTTTTGCACGTTTCAATAATTGTTGTTCAATATTATCGAGAACTTGTTGAAACTTTTTAATAATCTTGTTCCACATATCGTGAGTTGGCGTTTTAAAGTATAGAGCAACAAATTCATTGACTTGCGATTGAAATGTTTTCTGTAAAAAAAGAAAAAAAAAAAAAAAATAAGCAAAATTCATGATATAAATAATAAATTTTAAGAACTTATTATAAATCATCTAAATTTTGTACCTCCAGTGCTTTGACCATTTTTTTTGTTTCTTCCACACGTGATTTTGCCGCAATATCATTAATGGACTCTTTCAATTGAGAAAGTTCTTCCTCAGATGTCCAATCAGTTTCGGGCAATAGAATAGCTAAATCATCATCGAAATTTAAATGTTATTTGAAGTCAATATGAACAATTGTCAATAGTTGTGATTTTTTATATTACCTTCTGATCCAGATATGAAAAGATTCTCGGCTTCTTCTCGAGCATTGCTCACAACTTCTGCGAAATCATATTCTCCCTTCAATTTCTCCTATTAAAAAAAAGTGTTTTAATAATAGAGGACGATAATAATAAAAACGTAATATATTAGTACTACCTGAACCCGGGTGTTGAATAAACTAATGGCTTTCTTTGTGAGATTCTTAAGTTGACCAAGGAAAAATACGTGTAATTGAGAATTTGCTTTCTGAAGGATTTCTTGACGTTTACGATTATACACATCAGAGTGATATCGGGATGCATCCTTATCGAATTGTTCTAATTTCAAAGTAAATAACATTGAATAAATTATTTTCGAACAAAATCCTCATAAAAACACAAATATAACTTACTAATAGTAGTATTTCTAATTTCTTCCATTTGTGGACCTAAATCATCAATAATTCTGCCAGCTTCAATGGGTTGCCTGAATCCCTTGATTTTCCCTAAGAAAATATCAAAAGCAACCTTTTTGACAAACAAATTAAATTAATATAGAAGAAATAAATAAAACTGATTAAATAATTATACAATAATTACAGTTGCTATTTCATCGCAACGGTATTGTGCTAAAAGCTCTTGTTGTGTTGGTAAGTCAAGGTCCTTATTTGACATTATTTGATCCTAATTATTCAATAAATTGATGATTAGAAAAATCTAATTGTTAATGTGATGATGTTTTATGAATAACATGCAATAGTATCAACATACCCAAATGCCTTCTGCATATACGTGAAGACCATCAGCAGGAACACGTTTGTTATAATTTGGCTTGAATACAAAATCTTTGTTGTTTGGATTAACAAACCTGTAAATTATTAAAAAAAGAGTATATATATATATTAAATTGAATGAATAATATTAATTACATAAGTCATTAACTAGCAAAACCATACCGTTCTCGTAATTTGATAACATCTTGTTCAAATTCTTTCGGTAATAGGAGTTTATGAGGTAATGCGGTGAACATAAAATCAAAGTAATCATTGATTATACAATTTTCTAAACCTTCAGGCTAATGAATATCATAATTAAACATTGGCATAATGTACATTAACAAATTAAGAAACATTGTAATTACCTTAGAAACACTTTGCCAAATTCTTTCTAAATCAGCCGTCAAAGTATTCGAAAGGTTGGCCAGCGGTGTTGCACCGACATGATCTCTAATTACGAAAAGCAGTAAAGTCTTTTCTTTACTATGAAAATGATTAAAATAATGAATATAAGAGAAAAAAAAAATATTTAATTAGTAATTTTAAAATTAAACACTGGTTATTAAAATAAAGATTTAAAAATAAAATAAAAATAAAAAAAAAAAAAAAAACACAAACCCTCGTGCAGCTTGGAACAATTGTAAATTCACTTCAAACACTGTTTTCAGAAGGCCCATATTAGCACCTTGATAAAGGCCAACTTGATGCTCCCAAAGATTAACAATAATAACATTGGACGTAGCCATAGAAAATAATGCACTTTTTCTTTCAAAATCCTATTTAGTACCTAATAAGTAGCATTCAAACGAGCTATGTAACAATTAAGAGTCGAATAATTACGAACCTGGTCTTCACCACGCTCACGGCCATCGGTACCTTCAACATCCATGATTAATACGTTCATGTCTCTGCCGCGACTCATCCAAATTCCTAACAATTAAACCGAAATTTCAATAAAATATGTTAAATTTTTTAATAAATTATTAAGGCTGTGTATTGAATTCTGTACCTTTGGTGGTTTGACGGCGTGCAGATTCACTCATGACATCAAAATTTGTTCCGAAGAGTCTATTCAACAATGTACCTTTACGAAAATAACATTAATAAAACAAAATTTTTTTTGGTGAATAATATTAGTAAAGTTCAAAATTTTAAATACTCACTCTTTCCAGTACTTTGCGACCCAAAGACAGCCACCATATTATAATTGAAACCACTGTCAGCAAGTTGCCATTCATTCATATATTTTGGTAAATCCTTTCTATTGAAATAAAGGTTTAAGGTTTTGTAAAAAGAAATTATAAATATAAATAATTGAACATGATCGAGTACATACGTGAAGTGTTGGTTTTCATCAATAATTTGTAGCTGAGCAAATGTTTTATTAGCACCATTGATCGGTTGGGCCTGGCCATTAGGCTCGTTTGAAGAGCTAATATCAGTTGCAGTCATTTTATTTTTTAATTCTCGTCTAGAGAATAATTAAACGTAAAGCAAAAGATGGTCAGACTCGCAGAGACTGCCCTATAAATTGTCGATTGACATGTGACGTATTCTGTTTATATATATATTTCGCCGCAAACGCCCAGTCTTATTACATACTTTTCTGTGGCGGCTGTACGTATATTCAATACATTGTATCACAAAAGATGAATACGTACAATAGCACGAGTTGATCTTAGGAGGACGTTGTTCCAACTTTCCTGTTCTAATTTGATCTGAACATGTTTGCTTATCAGTTAAACTAAGTTAAACTGTATATCCTGCCTAATCCTGCCTAAACATTTTATTAGCTAAATTTTTAACATGTTTACTTTAAACCACTTGGATTGTATTTTTTTTTTTTTTTTTTTTTGTTTTTGAACAAGGGAATTCTCTTAATTTTGAACCAACCAATTACAGTTTAAATTAATTTATCCCGTTTAAACTTGATTTAACTTGTTAAGAAGTAAGGATAACGCATATTATTAGAAAGTCAATACTTTTGTTTTTTCAAATTAGAATACCGGTACTTGCATTATTTTTCGTATCGGTATATATTGAGATCTCCTTTAATACGCACATTCTATAAATGCATGAGTTAACGTATCGATATGTTTATGTCGTTATCTAAGGGAAATATTTTTATCGTATATCGATATATACCAACACCATTTTATGATGATGTATTGTTTTTATAGCCTATCCTGATTAGTACGTATTAGTAATGATATCATATTTATATTGTCATTATAGCCTGCTAAGTAAAATTTGATGTCTTTTTTATACGTATAAATTTTATTGTTATTAGTTATCCTTCGTATTCCTTATGTAATAAAATCGACAATCTGGTTAGACAATGCGTGTTGAGTTCATAGTAGAAACATTCATCTAATTGGTTGATTTTTGTAGATCTACTCGTGAAAATCAACCAATTAAATCATATCGTTTATAATTAAAACGAAGCTAGTATAATAGAAATTGGTTTTTATTGGTTGTTTATTTTCTATTAAAAAGCCTTGTTACACAAATTAATTGTATGTTTTACAATAAAAAATTTAATTCAAATTAAACAAATCAAATTTTTTTATAATTAAAATCATTTAAAATTTTGTTAGATTGTTTTTAGAAACATAATTTTTGTATAAATATTTGAGATCAAGTAAGATCAAGTGTTTTATCAACTTTTATTAAAAGTGATTCTGATAATACTAGTATATAATACAAAGATATTATATTAAATTTTTGATATTTTAAACTAAAATTATTAATAAAAATTTATTATTTTTTTGATTAAAAGTTTTGAATTTTATATAATCAAATTATAAATATTAGATATTATCAATTAATTAATTAAAGATCTAGTAACTTAGTATAGTAGTTAGATTATCAGATTGTTATATAATAGATCTAAAGTTCAAATTCTACTATTAATAAATTTGAATAATTTTTTAGATCTTGTGATATATTACAATAAATTTTGTTTATTTCTAAAAGCATATTTCTGTAAATTAAGTTATACTAAATTAATCAGAACTTAGAAATATAATATAATATTACATAAATAAATTTTAATAGAATATATAAACAGAGGATCTGCATAGTAAAAATCTTGAATTAGTAAAGTAATATAGCTTTTTGACAAAACTACATCAGTTAAAGTCTAATTTGAAAAGAAAATTTAGTCTAATAAAAATAGAAAGTTTTGAGAACTTTAGTTGAAAAGTAATTAAAACTAGTTAAATAATAGAAAAAAAATTAGATTAACAAACAAGTAGAGGATTATAGTAGAATCTGAGATTGTATGAATATTTACAAGGGTCTAAACTAGATAAATCAATAAAATAAGTATAGACTACTCTAATAGATTTGTTTCAAAGTTAACTAACTCTGCAACACTAATAATATATTAGATATAATATATTCTGAGAGGATTTAAGCTATTCTGAATAAATAGATCTATAATAAGCTAGCTAGCTTAAGTAGTTAAGTATTATAGTAATATTAGATTAGATCTGTATAAGTTAATAAACAGAGTGTTTAAATAAGTAATTCATAAGCAGATTATAAATATAATAGCATAATATAAAACTAATCATGTAGTCTAATATCTATATAGTAGACTACTTAAAATAGATAATAACTAAAGTTGTATATATAGCTTATTGTATACTTTTCATATAGTAAAAATTATCAATATATAATTCTGTTTGCAATACTAATAAAATTCTTTCAGTAATGTAAGCTACTTTTAATAACAAAAAAAAATTAATTAATCAATTAGTTTTATAAAAAACTATAAAAAAATATTATAAAATAAAATAATATTAATTTTTAATTTTAATTAATTAAGATTTAGTAATCTTAGTATAGTAGTTAAATTATTAAACTACTATATAAGAGGTCTGAAATTCAAATTCTATTATTAATAAATTTGAATAATTACTTAGATTTTGTATCTAATTTATAGTAAACTCAGTTTATTTTTAAGAATTATAATTTTATAAATTATGTTATACTAATATTAATTAGATATTAGATTTAGTAATCTTAGTATAGTAGTTAGATTATTAGACTATTATACAAGAAGTTTGAAATTCAAATCCTACTGCTAACAAATTTGAATAATTATTTAAACCTTTTGTATTTAACTTATAGTAAATCCTATTTATTTCTGAAGTTGTAATTCTGTAAATCATATTACACTAATATTAATCAAATATTAGAAATATGACATAGTATTTAAAGAAATATAATATTATACAGTCAACCCTGGCTATAATCACACTCTTGGGACCATAAAAATATGTGATTATAACAAGGGTGTGATAAT
>CAJVPM010001700.1:0-11386 GCA_910592325.1 Scutellospora calospora | reverse complement strand
CTCTTGCATAGCAGTCTGGCAACCTAACTACTACACTAAGATCGCCAGATCCCAGCTGATTAGATTTTATTAGTTTGTTATTACAGAACTATTATATGAATAGTTTCCTAAGGTTTTACAGTTACATGATGAATGTACAACAAGCTACATATATAACTTTAGTTATTGTTTAGTTTAAGTAGTCTGCTATGCAAATGATCAACTATCTGTTAGTTCTACACTATACTGCTATACCTGCAATCTGCCTGTGAGTTATTTATTTAAACACTCTGATCATTAACTCTTCTTCCTATCTCAAACTAATGTTACTACTATATCTGATCACTTAAGCTAGTTGACTTACATACAGATCAATTTACTACATAGCTTAGATCTTCTTCAAAGTATATATTGTCTAATATATTATGAGCTGCAAAGCTCTAGCTAACTTCAGAAGTAATTTTTACCAGAGTGGTCATATGCTTATTTCACAGATTCACCTAGCTTAGACCTTTGTCGATGTTTATATAAATCTAATTCCTGCTATAGCCATTTACTAAATATAGTTCTCCAAGTTCTAACCAGATGTTTCATGAGATAAATTCTCCTAATCTAGTTAGCTGCCAAGCCAAGTTAGTATTGCTACTAATGCAAGGTACTAGGCTATGTTATATAGCAAACTTACTCATATCTATCGATCTCATATTCTTCATATTCAGGTTTTTCACTAAATTAGAAATTAACTAGCTTGACTATTGAAATCCATACTACTTCATCAAACTTGGGATTTCCACTATGCAGACTCTCTGCCTGTAGATTCTATTATGATTTATTCATGCAATGTAACTTGAATATTGCATTATACTTCCAATGTTTAATTGATATTGAAGTAATATGATTATAAAATTGTAACCTTCAGAAACAGGTGGAGTTTATCATAAATTGGATACAAAGGTCCAAGTAATTATTCAAATTTGTTGACAGTGAGATTTGAACCCTAGACCTCTTGTATGATAATCTGATAACCTAACCACTATACTAAAATCACTAAACCTTTAATATATATTTTTATTATAATTAATATATAATATGTATGCAGAAAAAAAACACTTAATCAAAAATTTAAATATAAATTTACTTATTAAATAGTATAAAGAATAATATGAAAAAATTTTTTATCACTATATAAACTAGATTCAAAAATAATTTATTGTTAAAACTTATAAATTTTATATAAAATTTTACTAAAATAAAGTTAGAATTTTAAAAAATATTTTAATAGATAAAATTATAAATTACAAAATTTAAAATACTAAAATTTAAAAAGACTAACTATAATAAGTTTATTACTATTAAAACCAGAATAATTTATATTATAGCTTTATTAAAAATTTGTGAAAAAATCTAAAAATATTTAATATTGCAAATTAACTTATATTTCGATATAATAATATCTAG
The DNA here is from genome assembly GCA_910592325.1 of Scutellospora calospora. NCBI lineage: Eukaryota > Fungi > Glomeromycota > Glomeromycetes > Diversisporales > Gigasporaceae > Scutellospora > Scutellospora calospora. The sequence goes on along the minus strand of CAJVPM010001700.1, from coordinate 9,949 downwards.
CAATTTTTACTATAAAATTTCCTATAACTTTGTTCTTCAACTATGATTTATCTCTTAATTATTAATTTTAATATGTTTTTCATATCTAAAAATAGCATAATCTAAATTTTTTGCAATACAGTATATAAGCAATCAATAACTAGTTTTGAGAAAATCTACAGTAACATTATTTGTAAAACCATTACTATATGAAATCAGTTCAACATAAAGTTAATTAATATTAAATACCGTCAAACCTCTCTATAATTACTCTCTTGGTTTTAAGAATTTGGTGTTTATTAATAGTTTGTACCTATATAGAGGTTAAGTTTTATAAGTATTATATACAGATTATAATCGTTTTGTCTAGTGATGTCATTTGTAATTGACCAATCAAAAATAAGTACACGTCAATTTTTGCGAATCCCATAATTTTTTACTCATCAATTTTTTAGTAGTATATAAATTTATAATTATACTTACTAATAACTCCAGAAGTTGAGGAGCTTCTTAGTTCTGATGACACTCCGAATAACCGGTAGGTTAGGAGTTAGTAGAGCTGCTAGTCCTGCTAGTCGGTTCTTTCTTTTGTCTTTTTAAATAATATTATTATTGTTTTATTGTAATAGATTTTTTTCTTTTTTTAATATAGCAGACTAATAAAATTTTTTTCTCTTCATTTTCATTAACGAAGTACTATTAGTATAAGTTGATTTTAATAAAATTTATGTGATTATAAGAAAATGCGACTATAGAGAAGGTGACTATAAAGAGGTCTGACTGTAATCATAAATATTAATTAACCTCATGTTCATCTCTATTATTACAAAACTCTGATTATCTCTTACTATCACAATATTTCGCCAACTTTATCTTAGCTCTAATTTATCAACATTCTGTTAGAGCTAAATTACAAGTTTAGGTTAGATATAAAAGCCTAAACTCCTAATCTTGTAATAAGGGTTTTGGTACCCAATTTTAGATTATAATTCAAACACTGTAAATACTTATACAAACTTGGTGACACTCGTTTTTTATATGAAACTTATTTTATTTTGAATTATATGATGTTTTTAATTTATTACGAAGCCTCGATGATAAAGTTTCATGCCTTTCACGACCTGACGTTGATATTAGTGTTTCTTCTCTATTTACTGAACGATCTAACCTTTTATCTTCAAGTTTTTTTACGTCCTCTCTTCCTTTCCAGTTTGTTTTCTTTACTTCAGTTTCATTTTTTGCCTGTTCCACTTGTTCATCGTCATTAATGTTTTCTTGTCTTAATTTATTTTTCATGGTTTCCCATTTTGTCTTCCTATCCATCAAAGCACATTCTTTTTGCTTCCTACTTTGCTTTATTTGCGCTTCTTTTTGATTTATATCCCAAAGTCGGCTTTTATAAAATCTCAAATTATTAGTCCAACGTTCTTCGGTGTGATCTGGCAATTTACCTGCAGCTTTATCCAAAGCCACACCATAAGCATTAATTATAGTACGTAGGAAATCTTTGTCATCAATCTCAAATGGTAGTTTTGGCACTCCTTGCTTTATAGCAATGGTTACAAGTGACTTAGGATTGTTCAATCCAATTTGATCAATCTTGTTTAATATCCATCGAACTTCTTTTGTCATACGAATAGGGTCCGATTCAAGTGTCATCTCAAGTATTTTCGTTAGTGCAGTAGCCTTTGGGACAACTTTGTGTTTAATTATTATGCCAAAAATCTCTTTAACTGATTCTAAATTTTGTGAATTTCTACAAGCTACCATAATTAAATCAAATGTTGTTGGAACTGGTTCAATACCTAATTCAAGAACTTGTTTAAACGTAGTAATAGAGTCATCATATTGTTCAGATTTATTATAAAGTGAAATTAAACTATTAAAGTTTTCAATATCTAACTGAAGATTTGGAAATAAAACTTTTGAATTATGAAAAAGCTTAATACCCAATTCGATTTTTTGAGATTTAAAGCATAATCCCATCATAAGATCTAATGATTTTGATGTCATTTGCAAATTATAGGGACGAGCTCTTATCACATCATCCCCAATTCCATATACATCTTTTAGCATCTGAAATCCTCTGTCAATTTGATCTGAATTTCTATATACAAGAAGCATAGCGCAAACAAGTTCATCATCAATAGCATCCTCCTCTGTACGAATGCTTGGATTTTTAAGATGTTCAATTGCTTTTTGAAATACTTTATCCCATATATTTATTGCTAAAGGAAAAGCTACATTTGGATATTTGATGCAATTTCTCGCACAAGCTTTTAGAACAATTGTATGTGTTTCCCTATTAGCTGTTAATTTACCATATGATTCGGGATGAAAAAGTGTATCATAATTATTCACTAACGCTTGGAACTCATTTGCATTAAAACAAACTTTCAATAGAATATTTGCATGTTCAGTACTAAGCTGAAATTCCGATTTACGTCGACCAGTCCTCCTTATACTGTCAACAATTGCTCTAGCATGAAAAACATTATCAGGCATAGCACGACATTCTACAAGACCATTGAGTAATAGCATGTATGTATTCATGCTGGGTTGTAGGGCAAATCGTTTCATCTATTAATGCAAAATCAATTTTTTATTTACGTACGTTTACCGGCAATTCTCTTCACCGACAGGTCATTTCACATAAAATATTGGCCCGATTAGAGTTAAATTAGGGTTAGCCAATTTTCATTTTTTGATGAAATGACTGTCGGGCATAATATTGATGGACAATTTCGGATTGTTCATTTACCTCATTCAATAATCTTATACCTAATTTTACTCTGCCTTTATTAACACATTCAGAAATCAATTGATTCCACGTAGTTTCAGATTCAGAATTTATCTCTGCTTCTAATACTATTTGGACGGCTTGTTCTAATTGTTCATCTTTAGCAAGTTTAATGACATGCTCGGTTTTGGCAATTGATTCATCTTTTGAATTTGGTGGAATTATCGTGTCGAATGCATCTGCTGATGTTAATGTGTTTAGCGAACGATATATAATTGGAAATATATTTATAAAAGGTGAGGTTTTTTGACTTGATCGGAAGAAAAGAGATTTTGAAATATATGGTGACCTATAAGATTTTACCAATGTTTTGCTTATTAATGGAAAAATTCTCATCATAAGTGTCATTGATTAAAATCTGTAACGGTAATAAAAAAAAAAAAAAAATCAATTTCTTGATCGAATTTAGAAGAAACATGTGATATTAGATTATCAAATAAAATTAGGGGAAAGGCTGTGTACGAACAATACATTAACGTGATTTATCTTATTGACACAATGAATGGACAATTTCGAACGAATACGTATTTCTTAACTGTTAACTGTTACGTAATATTGAATAAATCAAATTATACGTATACAAATTCGTAGAATTTCATTGAATTTTAACAGCCATTGCTCTATACGTATAACATTAATAGTATTAGATTTAAAATTAATAGAGCTAATTAAAAATTCTTCGTTTATTAAATTAAAACTTATAAAACCAATATATATCGGATATAGGATGTCTAAATATTTTCTTTTATTATTTTATATTGTATATATTTTATTTTATTTTAAGTAAACCTGTTTATTAAATACAGAAATAGAGTTAGGTATCCAACTACGTAGCAGGGCTCATAGTGCTTAGCCCCGAAACTAGTTTGATCTACAAATAATTGGTTAAAGTATTAAACAAAGCTTGTTAAAATAACATTAAGGAACGATTAATTAATGGAAAGTGATACGATACATCACCAAGGCATTGATATTGTTAGATACTTTAATCAATATGGTGGCTCTTTATTTCCTGTTATTATTACTGTACTTTTTTTTTCTATATAAGTTCCAACTGAACATTTTTACTATAATTTTTTAATAAAAGATTATACGGTAATTCCCAACTCGGAACAACGACATAATTTAAGCATGGCTTCTATAAACGTTCGAGCCGTGAAAGCCTATGCGTTAGAGTAAGTATGTTTCCTCAAGATTAACTTTAACGACGAAATATGCTAACTGATTTGTAAAAACTCAAAAGTTGGGCTCTTTGTGTTATTTTCTCGTGCGTATTCGTGATAGTAGATAAAATGGAACCATTTCACCAGAGATTTTCTTTGCAAGATAAGACTATACAATATCCATTCTCTGAACACGAAAGAATACCAATTTGGCTTGCTGCTGTGAGTAAATTAATTAATTACTCTTGTCTAAAGTAGAGTTTGGAACCGGGTTTACTATTGTATATTAAAATCGGTTTTAGTCGGTTTTATATATCAAATATGAAAAATAAAACCGGTTCCAAACACTAGTCTAAATATCATGTAATATGAACTATTCATTTCATTTATTTAGATAATCGACATCCTTGCTCCGTTTCTCATAATAATAACCATCTCTTTAGGAATAAAAAGGAATTTGCATGATTTGCACCATGCTATGTTAGGTTTACTATTAAGTACCACCCTCACACTAATGTTGACCGATTTATTTAAGGTAACAACAACTTCCATTAAACTAATGAGCTTGTTGAGTATCCGCTATTAATTAAGATAACATATTAGAGTTTTGCCGGACGTCCTCGACCAGATTTTATTGATAGGTGCAATCCGTTACCTGGGTCAGTCGATGCTAGTCCTTTCGGACTTAGCAATTCGAGTATCTGTCAACAAACAAATAATCATATTATGAGGGATGGCTTCAAAAGTTTTGTATCTGGTCATTCATCACGTGAGTCATAATTTCCGAAGTATAGCATCAATACTATTCTTTATAAGTATTGATTTAATAATAGTTATTTATTTGATTAGTTTCATTTTCTGGATTGGGATTTTTATCTTTATATCTAGCTGGGTTAGTAAGTTTATTTGTTCGAATCTTATTACACTAGTTTACTAATTATATTCTCCGTTATATACTTTTTAGTAAATTACACATATTTGATAATAAAGGACATGTATATAAAAGTTTCGTTGTACTTTTTCCACTAGCTGTTGCAACATACATTGCAATTACACGAATACAAGATTATCGTCATCATTGGCAAGATGTTGTGAGTGGTGGGTTAATTGGTATGTTAATTTATTACACCTTTATATTTTAGCAATTCATTTCTATAATAAATGACAATTAAATTTGTTACATTTTTAGGGTTTATCCTTTCGTTATTTGCCTATCATCAGTATTATCCTCATTTAAATTCATATATGTCACACAGACCTTTATCAATCCGAATAAACCCACCTACTTCAGACCATAAAGCAACGTTTACTTTTAATGACGGATCAACTTTCGAGATCAATGTTGTTCGAAAAGATAATACTTCTCCTTTAAATGGCGTAAAGACAATCGAACTTATTAAAAATGATATAAGTGATACCCAAAATCATAATGAGGATAATTCTCAAATAGTCTAATATAGTTTGTAAAATATTTGGTATTTCCTTTATATATTTATATGCATTTTTTAGATTCGTATAATAAACGTTTTTTTATAAAAATATAGTATAATTATATGTATTTTAATTTTCATGATCTTTGTTGTAAAATAATAAAAGCCGCTACACAAGAGTCATCGACCATTTGCAAACTTTCCATTAAGGAAATGAATTTATTAAATTTTTTAACAAAAATTGACAACTAAAATTTAATTTGATTTACGAGATTTATTATTCATGAATGTATGCCATTGTTAATTGATTGAATATACAGTGTATGTGGATAAATTGAAACTACAGTACATATATGTACAACTAATAAATATTAATAAATATTGAATATACAATTGTACACTAAACAGAAAACTAAAGTAAAATATCAAAAATTATAACCTAAGCTTTAACATTATCACCAACTTTACATATAAAATTAATATTCAATTTTTTCCCCACCAAGAATCAAACATTGTACCTTTCGTAATTGATGTTTTAGCCGTCTTTTTCAAGAAACTTCCCATGCTACCAACACCATCTACAACTCCGCCTACCATATCAGACATGGAACTTACTGAACTGACACTGACAGAAACTGGACGTGATGATATTGGTCGTTGATCATCAATTAAATTTTCGTATTGACTAGGTGTACGTGGGGTTTGTGAAAGAGAAGTATAGTGAGGCTCATCAAAGTTGGCACGAGCTTGACGAAGTTCTTCAAGAATCTATATATAAATAAATATATATTAGATGTTATTAAGATGTTATTAATGAATTCTCATAGTAAAACCAATCCGGTCAAATAAAAGCCGTATACCTTTTCATATAATTCAATTTGTCCATCTAAATATTGCTTAGTGTTTTCTTGAAAATCTTGAACACGCTCGTCATGAATACGATCAACTTCGGAAAGTGTTACGTTGAACACTGTGTCACAACGAGAACGAATTGTTTCTACATCCATATCCTTTGTTAAATATGGTCAAAAATTAGATCCAAATTATATATCTATAACGTTAAATGATTCCTAAACTCACATATTCTTGATCTTTTCCTATATTTTCTTCAGAGATTTCTTTAAATTTTTTATGCGTACCATTATGCATATCAATCAAAAGCTAAAGAATGATATAAAATTTTCGTTTAGCACACATAATACATCTATTCATATAATATTTTTAGTGAAAACAAATATCATACATACTTCATAACTTCTGGCTGGATAGCTATATTCATTAAGATTCTCAATCCATGTAATGCACGTGTCATTCACCTAATGAACCATAATTAATTGATAAATAAGCAGAAATACAATATTATGTTCGTTGATAAGATTAAATAAAATTCGTACATACATGTGATTTATACATATCTGCGATAGTCTGCATGCTTTCAACAGTGGATTGAATTGCTTTAGTAAGACTAAGACAAGCTAAGCAAATATATTAAAAAGATTAAAAAATTGTATTCAAAAAGTATTAAAAATTAAATTCACAATTCTCACCTTTACATCCGTCCCTCCAGCACCATGCGCCTTCATCATTTATAGAATCATTACTTTCACTATTATCATGGCCTGTAATGAGCCTAAGTAATGCATAGCCAATCTTACGATAGTGTTGATGCATTTCTACAATTTTTAACAAAATTAGCAAAGAATTACAAACAACAAAGATACGTGTTACTATGATAAATAAGATAAATAAACTACCTTCTAACGAATCTTTATGGGCTTGCGATGCCTCATTAAGCCATGGCATAAACTTTTCCATAGCTCGAGAATATGATTCAAATCGTTCCATAGTCTCAATTTCTCTATAATCAATTACAAATAAAATATAAATGATAATATAAAATTTTCAAATATTTTATTATTCATACCTATCATCCACGTTGAATTCTGGATGGTAAACATGTTGGAAAAATGCATGACCAACAAGTTTATCAGCTTCAAACAGTTTTTCTTGTTTACGCCATTCCTAATTATTTGGTTTTGAGAAAATGATCAATTATACATGATAAAAGGAGTTATATAAAATGATATAAGGGATGCGAACGTACCGAATCATCATTACAACTAAGAAAATGAGTCAGAATTTCAGAATATCGAATAATTGGATGACGAGCCAACCGATTGATAAACCTTTCTAAAGCGCGGCGACGCTTTTCTATAAATTCTTCATTAAAACGCCCTAAAGTTTATATTAAGCATATATTTTTAAAAACTGATTTACATTAACTAATTTATCATTATGTGAACCATACCAGAATATTGCTTTTCAGGAAGAGGAGGCAATACGAACGCGCCAAATTTATTCACCAGACGGTTATACAGCCACTCAAATTGACTAAACCTTCTTTCAACAGTGATCTGAACGCCTTCTGAGAACTATAACAATTATTTTAAAGTCATTTAGTTATTTCTTTGGGGTTTGAAATTTTAATTGATTATATTATAAATAAACTATAGAGAAAGTTTAATAAAAGTATTAGAAGTCTTACCATAGAAGTTACGTGAAAAATAGTATACTCCTGAACACCACCAAGTTTAACACGTTTTTCGGGATTATGTACCATAATTTTAAAACCTGGTGATTTCTCCAACCAACTTGGACCACCCTGATTAAAAAAAACAGGGGTATATGCGTTAATTGGAGTCAAAGCATAAATTAATATATCCTTCAATTAAAATATAAAACTTACTTGTATATAATGTTTATCAGTTTCAGTTACATCCACTTCTGAAACTTCTGAAGAATTTACACCTTGAAGCGGCAGTCCACCACTTATGATATATTCTTCAACACCAGTTGTAACAAACCAACTAAATCGATTTAATTGACGTTTCCTTAGTAGAGTATTGTTACGTGATGACCCATTGATTGATCCAAACATTGAACTGGTCATCGAATCATTCATAGAGCCATCCATTGAATCGCGTATTGAATAAGTGAATGTTGACTCAACTGGGGAAATAGATGTTGACTCAACTGGAGAAGTAGATAGATCAGCGAGTCGATAAGATAACATTGTTGAAAAAGTAGAATTTGGAAGCTCCATAAAGTCAGTAGTGTACTATAAGGTAAAATAATAATATTATTATTATATTATATTCAAATAAAAATATAAAAATCAGGAGATAGCGAGAAAAATCATAAAAATATCATAAAGATAACATACGGTGATATAAGCTTCAGGAACGAGACCAGTTATACCGTCCTTTTCAGCCAAAGCCCATCCGTCAGAAAGTTGGCCTTTTATCACGTTTAAGACGTCACCAGCCCGAAAAGATAACTCGGAAAATGACGCTTCACCCACAAAATCATATAATGCTCTAGCCTGCCGACCGGTCGAAGGTGACGAGAACATTTCAGAAGCCCTGGGAGTCCTGTCGTCTTCGATATTTAATTTTGAGGAACATCGAGGCGATTCGGACAAATCCTCAGTGAAAGTAGATCTTTCAGAACTAACAGAAGTGGTTCGTTTCTGAGAACTTATTGATAACCTTGCAGGCTTTGGAGGAATTGCAGGACGTGGCTTTGACATGATAAAAGTTAATACATTAATAAAGTGAAAACGTTACCGAACTTAAACTAGTTACCTTAAATCTTTTAAACTCAAAACCCCTTAATGTTTTTTACTGAATTTGGTAATACAGGGAGAACCCAATGCGTTCCCTATGTAAATATCCCTTTAAAAAGATTTTCCCTAAAGAGATATTTGCATCAATATAAACTTGTTTAAAAATAGCATTTCAAATTTTAGAAGTAAATTACATCATTTATTGATTTTGATCGACTTTATTTTTATTTTTAATAACGATAACAATAATGCTAATATTTCTAATTTGAGGTGCTTTGAAACTCAAAATATTATTAAACAATCTTCATGTGATTAGAAAATAAGTTCTAATTTACTAATAAAAAGATCGAGATCTTGACATACAGACGTATCACTTTTTTTTTTTTTTAACTATCCCCGATGATACCATCGTGGGGCGCGTGTGGCGCTCTTTTTTATTAAATACAACTATAAAGTTATTATACGTATACAAATTAGGTTCGTCCCGAAGTAGATTAATTTCTTTCGAGATTCTGTTTTTTTGTTATAGTTAATACGTAGTAGCATAGTGGACATTCATTGTTATACAAGCCTTCCAAATTTGAAATTTGTGACTTAGGACCGATCTAAGTACAATTTTTATAAAATTACAATAATTTTTGAAAAATCTTTATTTACCAAATCAAAGAAATCTCATGATTTAGCAGTCAGAATTTGTCGAAACTTATACCATTCGATTCGTCTCAATGAGACGAATCAAATAGTATAAGTTTTACCAAATTCTACCCACTAGAATATGAGATATTAACAAGATTACAATCACTTATTTGCTTATATATTTCTTATTTTTAAATGCATGTAAATTATTTCTAGAGTTTGGATCCATGAATATTCACGGTTAGAAATGGATATTCTTTGAATATCCAATATTTGGTTACTCAAAATTCACGGATAGTCAAGGGTTTGTAATTTA